>ML399805.1:7181-39083 GCA_005239525.1 Nicotiana knightiana | reverse complement strand
TATTTTATTACTTTTATTGACGATTGCACTCGATATTGTTATATTTATTTTCTTAATAGTAAGTATGAAGCAATTGAAACATTTAAGTAATACAAGAATTAAGTAGAGAATCAATTGAATAAAAAGATCAAAATGATTAGAAGTGATAGAGGTGGAGAATATGAATCTCCGTTTGCAGAAATATGTTCGTAATATGGAATTATCCATCAAACTACTGCACCTTACACACCTCAATCCAACGGAATTGTGAAAAGGAAAAATCGTACATTAAAGGAAATGATGAATTCTTTATTAATAAATTCCGAATTACCGCAAAGTTTGTGGGGGGAAGCTATCCTTACAGCTAACCGAATACTTAACAGAGTACCCCACAACAAAATGCAATCTATTCCATATGAAAAATGGAAAGGAAGAAACCCCAACTTGAAATATTTCAAAGTGTGAGGGTGTCTAGCAAAGGTACAAGTTCTTTTACCTAAAAGGGTTAAAATAGGACCAAAAATAGTAGATTGTGTTTTCATTGGATATGCTACAAACAGTAAAGCATGTCAGTTTTTGGTCGATAAATCCGATAATCCCGAGATTCATGTTAATACGGTAATGGAATCAGATAATGCTGAATTCTTTGAAAGCATTTATCCGTATAAAACTGTATGCGAGTCGTTAAATGAAAGATCTAAATGACCTCGGGAAGAACCAAAGGAAAATACTCCAAGTGTAGAAGATCCAAGGCGTAGCAAACGTCAAAGAACATCCACTTTCTTTGGACCAGATTTTGTGACATTCTTGCTTGAAAATGATCCTCAAACTTTTAAAGCAGCTATGTCGTCTTCTGATTCAGCATTTTGGAAAGAGGCAATCAATAGTGAGATTCAATCAATTTTGGATAACCATATATGGGAATTGGTTGATCTTCCTACTGGAAATAAGACTTTAGGTTCGAAATGGATCTTTAAACGGAAAATGAAAGCTGATGGAACTATTGACAAATATAAGGCAAGACTTGTTGTCAAAGGTTATAGACAAAAGGCAGGCCTTGATTACTTTGACACTTCCTCGCCAGTAATGAGGATAACATCTATTAGGATGTTAGTGTCATTAGTGGTCGTGTATGGTCTTGAAATCCATCAAATGGATGTTAAAACAACTTTCTTAAATGGAGAATTGGAGGAAGAGATTTACATGGAACAACCTGAGGGTTTTATGGTTCCTGGTAAAGAAAAGAAAGTGTGCAAACTTGTTAAGTCGCTTTATGGACTTAAAAAAGCACCCAAACAATGGCATGCCAAATTTGAACAAACAATGTTGGCAAGTGGGTTAAAAATCAACGAGTGCGATAAATGTGTTTACATTAAAAATACTTCAGGTCATGAACTCATTGTTTGTTTATATGTTGATGACATGTTGATAATGAGAAAAAGTATGGCAGATATAAATGCTACATAATGCATGTTGGCTAGCAAATTCGACATGAAAGACTTAGGAGTTGCTGATGTGATCTTAGGAATCAGAATTCACAAAACTCCACAAGGTCTAGCATTATCACAGTCTCACTACATTGAAAAAGTACTTGACAAGTTCAAGTATTTGGATTTCAAAATTGCCAAGACTCCAATTGACGTGAGTTATGCACTTCAAAAGAATGAAGGTGAAGGTGACTCACAACTGGACTATGCTAGAGTATTGGGAAGTTTGATGTATATCATGAATTGTACGCGACCAGATATAGCATGTGCTATTAGCAAACTGAGTCGATTTACAAGTAATCCTAATCACATACATTTGATGGCAATGAAATGAGTTTTGGGGTATCTAAAACATACCCAAAACTATGCTTTGCATTATAAAAAATATCCCTCCATGATCGAGGGATATAGTGATGCAAATTGTATCACCAGATCATCTGAAGTTAAATCCACGAGTGGATATGTTTTCACAATTTGGGGTGGAGCAATGTCTTGGAAATCATCCAAACAAACGTGCATCCCCTGTTCTACAATGGAATCGAAATTCGTAGCTTTAGATAAGGCCGGTGAAGAAGCTGAGTGGCTCCAGAATTTCTTGGAAGATATTCCATTTTGGCCCAAACCTTTGGCACCTATTTGTATACATTGTGATAGTCAAGCGGCAATAGGCAGGGAAGAGAGCGTTATGTATAACGAAAAATCTCGTCATATACGACGGAGACATAATACCGTTAGACAAATACTCTCTAGTGGTGTTATCACAAATGACTACGTAATGTCAAGAGATAACATGTCGGATCCACTTAAAAAAGGCTATCTAGAGAGGCAGTTGAAAGATCATCAAATGGAATGGGGTTAAGGCCTAGGACAAGTCATCATGGCGGTAACTCTACCTAGCAGACTGGAGATCCCAAGAGCTAGGTTCAAAGAGATCAAAAAAGTTATGAATGACGGTTCAACATTGTCAAATAACTCAACCCGTTCTCGTGATGAAGACAATGTTCAGAAATAAAGGTAAAGCATTAAGGCTTTTTGATGAGTCAATAAAGCTTAAATCTTTTTAATGATTTTCTAAGTCTGGCAGGATATGACCAGATAGTGTGTCTTTAGTATTTCACGTTTAGGAATCACCTATGTGAGTGTGAAGTGTAAGCCGCTTCAAGGGGAATGAAAGTAAAGGCCCATTCTCTAAGCACTCATGAAACCAGGCGGTGTTCATGGCTGAAACGAACACAACCATGAGAACCATAGATGGTTAAGGATTGATTGCGTGACTTATGTTGTCTAGGTATACAACAAAGCTCGACGGTTCAAAGATATCAAATCTACTGATTGACCGAGTATATATGATATAAGTTCACTACGGAAAGTTCAAAGGGAAACCTACTTATCCAGATGCAATTAATTCTTGCATGTAAAACACACCCACGTCCGTGAATTCCTTTATTTTATAGCCATTCCCCATTCATGTGGGGGATTGTTGGTCTTTAAGCTTAGTGTAGCTTAATTTAACCTTAGTCTAGCTTAATTTTAAGCTTGGTGTAGCTTAAAGAGAGTGAATGGAAAATGATGGGAAAAGAAATGGAGGGAAGTGAAATTTTGAATTAGTGCACTTTGTTCCTCATTGGAAGAAGGAAATAAAATCTATGTGTATATATAGAGAAGCTCTTCTTCTAGCTCTTAAAGAGTTGAGAAGAAGGTAAGCTTTGCGCCGCCGTCGTCGTCGCTCGCTCAACTTCGGCTTCGGATTCAGATTTGGTCAAAGATAGATTGATTTGAATGACCCGCGACCAGGTCCGGTCCGACCTATTTTCTTTCCCGAATTATTTTAAATCCGTTCTGAAAGGATTCACACCTGTTCCAACAGCTATGGTTATTCTGAAAGGTTGCAAAACCTTTTCACAAAAAGTACAAAATTGGCTATAAATATACCTTGAATCCCAGAATTTTTACTTACTAAATTTTCTGATATTCTTCTCTTTCTTCTGCACAAAATATTCCAGTGTGTTTTACAGCCTTCGAGTGGTTCATTGTTCACCGGTGTTTTTGGTACCAACACTCCAGTGAGTTAAATCGTTCTATCCTGGGAGGATATATTCCAAAACCTCGGGTACTTGAGGGGAATAATTTCCTTAAAGACACACTGTGTATTTAGTGTGCTCGATTTTTTCCTACACTGTTTTCAGAATTCATTTTTGACGTTCTTGTTCTACTAACTTTCTGTTTCTGTATTTTTCAGAAATTTTAGTGTTTTTTAGTTTATCTTACAGCAATACAGATTAATAACAGGCATATCATTGAACTTGACTTGTGAAGAAGAAGTGAAGGTTAGTCATAAGGCCTTCATTCAGATGACAATACTAAGGTTTCTCAAATATCGGAATGTATATGTTTGCTAAGGTCCTGATTTTCTTTCTGATGAGTTGAGGTGGCCCGATTGGCACGAATATCCTTCAAAAAGTCTGCCAATTAGCTTTCAAAGAGAACAACTTGTTTCTTTGAAATTGAAAAATAGTTTCTCAAAGCTTGAGGTTCTCATTCTTTCAGGTTGCTCAAAGCTAAAAATATTCCCAGAAATAGAAGAGGGAATGAATCGTTTATCAGAACTGCATTTGGAAGCGACTGCTTTGAGTGAACTACCTGCATCAATTGAGAAACTATCAGGAGTTAGTGTAATAAATCTAAGTTACTGCAAACATCTTGAGATTCTTCCTAGCTGTATTTTTAAGTTGAAATGTCTGAAAACACTTGATGTGTCAAGATGCTCAAAACTTAAAAAATTTACCAGAGGATTTACCACAAGAATATATAAGGAATTGATGATAAGTAACTCAACTTCCTTTTTGTCATAATGCTGAGATCACCATCCTCATGTCAATGCACTAATTAACTTCTTGAGCATTATTGTTTAACTAAGTATTTTGTATGAACAACTCTCCTTATGAAGTCTTAAATATGTAAGGTAAGTAATGCACTAAAAATATATAATTATAGCCATACATCAATCATCGATGCCAAAATTCTATGTAACGTATTTGATACTTAGGAATATTCTTCATTGAATGTCATTTAATGACAAGTATTCATTTTATCTCGTTGATAATATTCCCTTTGGGATCTACCCGGTGCCAACCGAAGCTATTGTCCTCGGACTTGATTTCCATTCACTTTATCTTCCGTCTTCCCCCCTCCCGATTCCACGTGTCTATCATTCGAGCATTTAATATGAATCGATTTTACCCTATAGACATACCAGATTAATTTGTAGATTTAGTCTACCAATCGTATCTAGATGGTTTTGACAAGGACCTTGTCTACTTTTAATTATTGGGTTACCACAGACTTTTTCAACTTAATTTCACCACATATACACTTTCGTGGAAGAAGAAGAAGAAGAGTTCCTGCAAGATCAATTTTTGAACTTTCAACTTGGATGTTGAGTTTTCTACCACACATTTTTCCGTGTATAATGATAATAATGGAAGTTACCTTCAAACTTCAGTACTACTACGTACTAATATTTGCTTATGACCATAAATATATTTAGTCCTAATAACCACTGGCATGCATTATTATTGTGATCATAGAGCTTCTTGTTTTATTGTCCTCACTTAGACAAATTTTTCTTTACACAATTATAGCCAAGTTTTTGTTTGTTAATTTACTTTTTCAGCAACGAGAATGAATCAACAGCAAAGCTCTTTGCTTTTTCCTCCTCTTCCATTCACAGATAATATTATAATTCGATGGAGTTACAATGTTTTCTTAAGTTTTAGAGGTGAAGATGTACGTAAAACATTTGTTGATCATCTCTATATTGCATTGGATCAAAAGGGGATCAACACATTCAAAGATGACGAGAAGCTAGAGAGAGGCAACTCCATTTCACCTGATCTAATGAGAGCAATCGAAAAGTCGCGTATAGCTTTGATCATCTTTTCCAAAAACTATGCTAATTCAATATGGTGTTTAGATGAATTAATGAAGATCATGGAATGCAAAAATTTAAAAGGACAAATTGTGTTTCCATTATTCTACGATGTAAGTACAAGAACAGTGAGGAAACAATAAACCAGCTATGAAGAAGCATTTAGAAATCATGAATCTAACTGTTTCAAGGATAACAAGGTGCAAAAATGGAGGACTGCACTGGAGGAAGCTGCTAATTTATCTGGCTGGGATTTTCCAATTATTGCTAATGGGTAACTCATTTAATACTCTTCGTTTTTTAGTCTGTTGCAAAAAACATTACTCCCTCCGTTCCAATTTATGTGAACATGTTTGACTGAATACGGAGTTTAAGAAAAAAATGAAGACTTTTAGAATTTGTAGTCCTAAATAAGTCAAAAAGGACCCAGAGTATTTGTGTGGTTATAAAAACTTCTCATTAAGGGTAAAATTGTAAGTTTAAGCTAAATTGTTTCCAAATTTAGAAAGGGGTCATTCTTTTTTGAATGGACCAAAAAGGAAATAAGTTCACATAAACTGGAACGGAGAGAGTATATATTTGTATATTTATGTTAGAGTCCAACATTGGTTAGGGAATGCAGTAAAAATAGCATGGGTTAGCCAGTGTTTGGACTGGTCTTTCAAAAATAACCAGTGTTTGCAAAGTCATTGAAAAATAACCACTATTTTGCTGCAACACGAAAAGTTCCAGCATAATATATTGGAGATCGGTGCACCTGTATATGAACACGCGAAAAGTTCCAGCATATTATACTGGAGATTGGAGCACCTGTGTATGAACTTCTAGCATATTATGTTGGACCGGTATATTATACTGGAACTCCGGTATATTATGCTGGAGTATTTTCCGAATTTTGAACAGTGATTTCGTTCAGATTTATCTTTACATTAAAAGTGGCTAAATTTCGATTACTTTTGAAACTGTGGCTATTTTTGAATGACCACTTACAAATGTGGCTATTTTTGAATTTCCGGGAATGCACAGTAGTCTTCTTATATGGACTTGAGTCCCCATGAACTAGCTTTTGGAGTTGAGTTAGGTCCAAATACTATACTTTACATGGCATCAAAGCCGGACACATTCTTGTTTGGACTCCATGATATATTTTTCACGCTACAATTGGTAGTCTGGGCATGCAAGGGTATGTTACAATGGGTTAGAGTCCCGCATTGGTTGAGAAATGGGCTGGTGATATTCTTATATGGACTTGAACAATCCTTCCCATGAGCTAACTTTTAGGGTTGAGCTAAGCTCAAATACCATACTTTACAAGAAGCAATTTAACTTTTAATTTTTTATTTTTATTCTTAATATAATAATTAGAGTAAAATCACTCTTTCTCTT
Organism: Nicotiana knightiana; assembly: GCA_005239525.1. Lineage (NCBI taxonomy): Eukaryota > Viridiplantae > Streptophyta > Magnoliopsida > Solanales > Solanaceae > Nicotiana > Nicotiana knightiana. The sequence goes on along the minus strand of ML399805.1, from coordinate 32,303 downwards.
TAATAAAAGTTTAAATGCTATTATTCAAATATCATAAGCACGTAAAGCCAGGATAAAATAATAGCTCATACGTCAAAATTAATATTTTTTCTTGTAAAATATATAGTCACGTATATATTTATATATATGGATTTTACTAATCTACTGTAATATATCATTGTAGTGAGCTGATTTGCCTTTTTTAGTTATCAAAAATAAATTTAGCAACACATGAGAAATTATATGAACATTTTGAAAGCATAAATCTATTTAAAATCACATAACCCTTTTTTTTAATTAGGAAACAAATGAATTTGAAACTTGTCATTTTACTCTTACTAATATGTTGTTATGGTCAAAACTATAGATATTTTTTTATTAACTTTATGTCTAGTTAAACATAATAAAATAAAACAAGAGGCGTAATAAATCATATTGATCAATCATTTGAACGATTTTTATTGATGTCATATCAACTTGATAATATATGGAGGTAAAAAGAGTTGGTGGCAGCGAGGCGGCATGCCACTAGGGCGGCACTACAATATTATTTTCGATTAGGCAAAACTCAATAACTTTGACATAATCCATGCATTTGTATTAAAAAGTTCACTGAAATTTATCTTGAACCCAATAAGCTATATTATTTAGATTCTAGAATTAATAAACTCAAAATTCCAACTCCGCCTCTGCATATCACAGGGTGTCCACCTTAACAAACTGTGACCCTTTCCCTTTTTATTTACAGTACAGTCAAACCTCTCCATAAGAGCCTTGTTTGTGCCGAATATTTTTGAATATTATCGTGAAGTTCTGTTATAAAGAACTTATATTATATCATAACATAAAAATTAATTCCGACAAAACTTGACTTTTACATTGAATTGTTGTTATATAGGTATGCTAGACGTCGGATTGTAGTACTTAACACATAAGTATATACCTTATGATCCTAAGGTACACTCCTTTAACTAATCCAAAAGTTGCAATAAGCATCTGCTCCAACTGTTTTGACACAATTGCCTTCCTACACTAGTAGATGCGTTTGTTTCAACAGTGTTTAACTGGAAAATGTATTGACGAGTGGGATTAGTTAGTTTCTGTTTGAAAGAGATTATTGTATTTTCCAAGGAAAACTAGAAACAGCCTTACCTGCTAAGTTAGTGGTGAGATGCCCTTACATGTTTGGTGAAATGCCTGAAAGAGATTAAAAAGTATGTGTGTAAATTTGAAGTCCCTTTATTCAGCGAGCTAAATTTAACATCTTTTAGTTCATTCATGTAGTAGGCTGCATGAACGATTACTGAAAATCCAGTTCAACTGAAAATTTAACCACACAGTAATCTGAACGATTACTTATCACTACTTATCCTTGGAGATATAGGTGCTTTGATATATGAACTGTTTTCTATTCCTTAACAGATTTTGAGGAATTCTTTTGGTATTCAGGCATGAAGCTAGAGCCATAAAGTGTATTGTGGAATATATAGTGGCTATATTGGGTGGTCATACACATGCAAGAAATGCTCAAAATCTTGTTGGGATGGAGTCTCGCGTTCAACAAGTGTACAAAATGCTAGGGGATGAGACAGATGGAGTTCGCTTGGTTGGAATATGGAGTATGAGCGGAATAGGGAAGACAACTCTAGCGAGGGATATTTATGATAATATTTCGAGTCAATTTGAAGGTGCATGTTTTCTTCACGAAGTTAGAGACCATTCAGCAAAACAAGGCCTAGAGCACTTGCAAGAGATACTTCTTTCTGAGATCCTTGTCATAAAAGATCTAAGGATCAACAGTTTACATGAAGGGGCTAATATGCAAAAACAAAGACTGCAGTACAGGAAAGTTCTTCTTGTTCTTGATGATGTTGATCACATAGATAAGTTAGATGCTTTAGTTGGGAATCATATATGGTTTGGTCCTGGAAGTAGAATCATCATAACAACTAGAGACAAACACTTACTTGTTAAACATGATGTGGAAAAGATATACAAAATGATAATGTTAAGTGATGATGAGAGTTTACAACTCTTTAAACAGTATGCCTTCAAGAAAAGCCATCTCACGAAGAAATTCATGGATCTATCAGCCCAAATGATAAGGCATACTGTTGGACTTCCCTTGGCTCTGAAAGTCCTTGGCAGTTTCTTGTATGGAAGAGATTTGGATGAATGGAGAAGTGAAGTGGAAAGACTGCAACAAATCCCAGAAAATGAAATGTTGAAGAAACTCGAAACAAGTTTCAATGGACACAACACTATCGAGCAAAAGATATTCTTAGACATTGCGTGTTTCCTTACAGGGAAGAAGAAAGATTCAGTGACCAAAATACTTAAGAGTTTTAATTTCGGCCCTGCCATTGGCAGCAAAGTTCTTATGGAGAAATCTTTGATTAGCATTTCAAAAGGCCGCATTTTAATGCACCAATTGATACAAGAATTGGGCTGGCACATTGTTCATTGAGAAGCTTCCTATGATCCAAGAAGATATAGTAGGTTATGGATGTCCGAAGACATTTCTCATGTACTTAAAATAAATATGGTAAGTATTTGAAAAAACATGGCTTCATATCTAGTTTGTGCAAGCAATAAAATGACCGGTAGCTTCATCTATATATTCATCTCCCTACTTTTTCTACTTTATTATCAACATTTATTCTTGCTAATTAGGGCACGGGAAAGATCGAAGGTATATCACTAAACTTGCCTAGTGTCAAAGAAGTGAATGTTAGTATCACAGCCTTCAAGCAGATGACCAGATTAAGGTTTCTCAAACTCAAGAATGCACATGTTTCTCAGGGTCCTGATATTCTTCCTGGGGAGTTGAGGTGGCCTGATTGGCACGGATATCCTTCAAAAGGTTTGCCAAGCAGCTTTCAGGGAGAACAACTCGCTTGTTTGAAGTTAAAACATAGCCGCATCATACAACTTTGGAAAGGGTCCAAGGTTTATATCAACTTACCTATTGTTTTACCTATATATTAGTTGAGTCAATTAATTTGTGATATTTGTTAAATTGCTAATGGTTTTTCATTTTTCTTTTTATTTTTTGTTTCGTGTGACAGATTCCAGGTAAATTAAAATACATCAACCTTAGCCATTCACAAAAGCTAATAAGGACCCCAGATTTTTCGGTTACCCCTAAGCTTGAAAGTTTGATTCTTGAAGAGTGCACAAGTTTGATAGAAATTAATTTTTCTATTAGAGATCTTAAAAGTCTAGTCCTGTTCAATCTAAGGAACTGCAAAAATTTAAAAAGCTTACCGAAGATTATTCAATTGGAAAATCTTTAGGTTCTTATTCTTTCAAGTTGCTCAAAGCTAAAAATATTCCCAGAAATAGAAGATGGAATGAATCGTTTATCAGAACTATACTTGGAAGCGACTGCTCTAAGTGAACTACCGAAATCAGTTGAAAAACTATCTGGAGTTAGTGTGATAAATCTAAGCTTGTGCAAGAATATTGAGAGTCTTCCAAATAGTATTTTAAGGTTGAAATGTTTGAAAATACTTGATGTGTCTGGTTGCTCAAAACTTAGCAATTTACCAGATGACTTTGGACTTTTAGTGGGTTTAGAGGAGCTCCACTGTGATGACACAACCATCCGGACTATACCATCCACCATTTCTCTTCTTAAGAACCTTAAGCACTTATCTCTTCGTGGATGTAATTCTTTGGGTTTACAAGTAAGGAGCTCAATCTTATTCCCTTTGCTTCCAGGAAAAGGCCAGAGCTCCATGGATTTAGTTTTTTCTAGCTTATCAGGCCTTTCTTCATTGACTAATTTGAATATCAGTGATTGTAATATCTCAGATGGAGGCACCCTATGTAATCTTGGGTGCTTATCATCTTTGGTGGGATTGAATCTTGGTGGCAACAATTTTACCAATATATCAGCTGCAAGCATCAGCGGTCTCACTCGACTTAGAGTCATTCGGTTGGTAGGATGCACGAGGTTTGAGAGTGTTCCAAAGCTTCCTCGAGGTATAGCAGAGGTTCATGCTGATAAGTGTACATCTTTGAATAGTATTGATCAATTATCCAAATATCCACTGTTGCGCTGAGTAACGATTCAGATACCCCACAAATAATTATTCTATCCACAAGTGAATATGCAACAACAACTATCTCGAAGAAATCTAGCAAACTAGAGAGAAGGATGTAGGATGCTTTGCTCATTCACTCATAATTTATTTAATCTCAAACTTATTTACGCTGCTTCTCAATCTAAGAAAATAGGTAGCATCACCCCTATTTATAATATACAAAACCAACTTTGAGTAGAAACTAGAAAATATATTTATATCTGATTTGACTATAAACTTATATAGACATGAATTAAAGAAATAGCAACTACTAAATCATAAACTATTTAGGATTACTAAGTTTCGTTCAATTTCAACATCCTTACAATGTCTTACCTCATGTCTAATTATTGATAACATAAATTAAAAAAATAGGAAAAACATAAGAAGCCAAATCTAACCATCAAATTAATATTGTGATGGAATGGTACGTATTCCTTCATCCTTAACTAGATTTACCAGGTTCAAGCTCTGAGTATGAAATCGCTTTTGATAAGGATCGCTTTAGAATATAACATGGTGGCGCAAATCTAGATTAATCGGGCCCCAAAGAGGGTACCAAACACCGGGCAAGGAACCAAAAAACATAGAAGGAACCAAATCCAACTATGTATGTGCATTCATACGTACATATTGATGTATGTGTGTGTATGCACATATGTATATATGTATTGATATATATGTATGTATATGATAAGGAAGGATTTGGCTGACAAATAATAATCCTGTAATGAAGCAGGGACTATGCACGGGAAATGGTGGATTCAGTATTTGCATCAAGGGATCGGAGGTTCCCGAGTGGTTTACATATAAGGACTTGGGGGAATACGTTTCAGTGACCCTTCCCAATAATTGGTACACCGACAAATTCTTGGGGTTTGCTTTCTGTATTGTTTTTGGTATGCAACATTCCATTGAAGGTGTTGGTTACCTACAAGGAACATATGGATTTCCTGTCAAGCTTAAATTCACAACATATGATGGTAAGGAAGACGAATTAATTAGTTCTATTGGTGTAAAAGTAGGTGATAAAATTCGGAGTTCAGAGCACCTTCTCCTTACCTACGTGCCATCTACTTTTCTGGAAGACATGAGGATGAACAAGGTTTCATGTCGTCCCAACGATTGGGTAGAAATTATGCTATTTCTTGATTTAAAGCCACTGATAGAGACCAAAGCTTGGGGGGTGCGTCTTGTGTATAAGGACGATGCTTTTGAAGCTGTGATCAAGTGCAATAAAAGTTCTCTAGGAGAAATTTTTGGTAACAAATTTATTGAACAACTTAATGAGGAATAACCACACCGCCAAGATCCTAAAGATATTTCAATTTGACCATGAACGGATGAATCAGATGCCAGCCTTTGCAAACCAGTGCAGGTTTCCCGATCCACTGCTGCACTGGAATTTGAGAAGTTGGTTAATTTCTATACAGAGTCTTCGTAAAAGCTCATCAAAATCTCGGATAGGGGAGGATTCCTCCAATGCCACCAAAATCACGGCAAAACTGAGATCCTTCCTGTGACTTGTTGGTGACGCATTCCAGACTGCAACCAAATATCCTGTACCCATCTGCAAGCCACTCAAGAAGCGACAACTTATACCGAACCTCTAGTCCTGCATTTGTAGCAGGATCGCAAAAGTTACTCTGGTCAGCCTCCTGCTCCTTGTTCAAGTTTTTGATGACAATTTCTCCACAACTGCTATTTTTTTAGCTCATATACCTCGTAATGTCTAGAACTTCCCACAAATTTAAGCATCTCAAAAGCACTCATTTGCAGAACTTTTAATGTATCATCAACCCTCAGTGGCGGGTCAAAGCCAAAGCAACTAAAGCATAGGCTTTGGGCCCTCTGAGTCGAGGATCTATTAAATGTATCAGACTGATTGAGCTCTGTTTTATAGTCAGCAGATCCAACTAGTATCAGGCTCGAGACATTAGGCTGGCTGGTGACAGGATTTATAAGAAATTATGTTGCAACCTCTACTGTCTTTCTCACATAGTTGTGTTGTTTATTTTAATTTCTGCCATTGTCATTTTGTCTTGATAGATGAGATATTCACTGCTCTAGAAAAATTGCATTTTTTTAATCATTCTTCCATGACATATTTCTATACAGCAACAACAACATACTCAGTATAATCCCACATTTGGGGTCTGGAAAGGGTAGTGTACGCAGACCTTACCCCCTACCTGAAGAGGTACAAAGGTTGTTTCCGATAGAGACTCGGCTCAATCACTATCTCTATAGATGAGATATTTATTCACTTATCTAGGTCGTCAATGATGCCCTCATATCAGTCCGCTAATTTTCATTTTGTAAGGGGAAATCTTAATGGAAATATTACTGTGAATAAAAAAGAGTAGTCAAGCTGAAAGTTGCTGACTTCGATGAAGTCATACTATTAAACAATACTGCAATATTGATTCCTTCAACGATATGACACCAAATGCTATCTCAATCCATACTAGTGCATAGAAGCTTAAAATATTATAGGGTAGGTAACCATAAAAGACAGAGTTAATTTATTCAATTCTATAGAAGGTTAGTAGAAGATTCATGCACTTAAACCGTTGTCATCATCTGCTAAATACATGCTGCTTGCTTTAAAAATTTATTTGTAGCAGGTTGGGTTGACGGACTTCCTCAGTTTTTTCCTCAATACACTTTCCTGGAAGATTATGATATACAAAAATTAGCACTTTCAATTAGGATATTGATCTTTCACGCATTTTATCATTCTTAATTATTATAATAATAAAGACACCTAAATACAAATTGTTGCTAATTTTGGCATTAATTAATCAGAGTGCTAAGTTGTGAGTAGCATTGTGATATCCAAGTGTTTATTTGGTCATTTACTTTCTAATCCCAGGAACAAGATTATGCAGAAGAGCTCTTCTTCTTCCTCTGCTCAGACTTTTTGCTGGAGTTATGATGTTTTCTTAAGTTTTAGAGGTGAAGATGTACTTAAAATATTTGTTGACCATCTCTATGCTGCTCTGCAGCAAAAGGGTATTCATATCTTCAAAGATGATGAGAAACTAGAGAGAGGCAAGTCCATTTCACCTGATCTTATGAGAGCAATTGAAGAGTCGCGTATAGCTCTGATCATATTCTCCAAAAACTATGCTAATTCAACATGGTGTTTAGATGAATAGATGAAGATCATGGAATGCAAAAAACATAAAGTACAAATTGTGTTTCTGGTCTTCTACGATGTAGATCCATCAACAGTAAGGAAACAAAAATCCAGCTTTAGAGAAGCATTTAGCAATCATGAAACCATCTGTTTCGAGGATAACAAGGTGAAAAAATGGAGGGAAGCACTGGAGAAAGCAACTAAATTATCTGGATGGGATTTTCCAAATACTGCCAATGCATAAGTATTATGAAACGAATCTCAAAGTTACTCTTTAAATACATGGTTCGTTTATGTTTTGCATGATTGCATCACAGAGGCCACTATACCAGGAAAATTAGGTTATACAGTCCATCACAAATGCTTTTTTAGTTATATGACATTCTTTTTATAGTAGATCAGAAGACCTGTAAAATAAACACATGAGATTTTCGTAAGGTAATTTTCTTCTTTTCAAATTGTAATTGGGAATATGAGACTCTTTCCTCACTCGGACTAGATCCATGCTACAATATCATGAAATTCAACCTTTTATGTAAATGTTTGGAGTTCTACTTTCTTTCTGGTTTTAGTTATGTCAGAGAAATGTTCTTAAACCACTATGTTTTGCATACGGAATGAAGATTTTACTATGCATGCCACAAAACAGAATTTTGAGACATTCTTTGTGGTAGTCAGGCATGAGGCTAGAGTTATAGAGCAAATTGTGGAAGATATAATGGCTACATTGGGAGGTCAGCAGAGACATGCAATCAATACTGAAAATCTTGTTGGAATGGAGTCACAAATGAAAAAATTGTATAAAATGCTTGGCATCGGGTCTGTTGGAGTTCGCTTAGTTGGAATATTGGGAATGAGCGGATTGGGAAAGACAACTTTAGCAAGAGTCATTTATGATAACATTTCGAGTAAATTTGAAGGTGCAGTTTTTTTCATGAGATTAGAGACCGTTCAACAAAACAAGGCCTAGAACGATTGCAAGAGATACTTCTTTCCGAGATCCTTGTCATAAAAGACCTAAGGATCAACAATTTATTTGAAGGAGTGAATATGCAACAACAACGATGAAAATACGAAAAGGTTCTTCTTCTTCTTGATGATGTTGATCACATAGATAAGTTAGACGCTTTAGCTGGGGAGCGCGAATGGTTTGGTCCTGGAAGTAGAATCATCATAACAACCAAAGACAACCACTTACTTATTAGACATGAAGTGAAAAAGATATACAGAATGAGAACAACATTAAGTGAAGATGAAAGTTTACAACTCTTTAAATAATATGCCTTGAAGAAAAACATTACTGCGAAGGAATTTGAGGATCTCTCAACTCAAGTGATAAAACATACTGTTGGAGTGCCCTTGACTCTGAAAGTCGTGGGTAGTTTCTTGCTATGTTGCGCGGACTCTCCAAAATGCTGCCGCACCCGTGTCGGGTCCTCCAAAAATACACTACTTTTCAATTATCCAACACAAATCTGACAACATCTTTGGAGAGTCCGAGCAACATAGATTTCTTGTATGGAGGAGATTTGGCTGAATGGAGAAGTGAAGTTGAACGATTGGAAGAAATGCCAGAAACTGAAATGTTAAGAAAAAGGAGCCAAGTTTCATTGGAATGGGTCGACATTCAGCTTGTGTGTGCCAATCTCCTTCGGGATACCAGGCTTATCTGCATGGCATAAAGCAAACAAGTATGCGTTTTAACAGTTAAGAATTAACGGAATTTACCTGGTTCTTGAAGCTTGCAATCGATGTAGGCTTTCTTGCTGTGGTCGTTATCATCAAGTTGGAGGGGGTCGACGTCTTCTATGGATGATCCCACTATTTCGGGATCTCTAATGACGTCCTCTCTTTCGTCACAACTCGGCCTTGACCTTGTTAATTGTTATGCCTCCTTTGCCTTGCCCTTCATTCGTTGGGTGGTCGTACAATCCAGGGCGATGCAGTAGCATTCTCGAGATATGCGTTTTTCTCCTCGTATGCTGAATATACCCCATGGGTTGAAAATTTGATAACTTGGTATAAGCTGGAGGGGATGGGTCCGCCTATTATGGCGTTGTAGGTCGTGTCCTGGTCCATGATGTGGAGTGTTGTTTCTAGAGTGACACCGTCGACCAGGACGGGGGGGGGGTGTGATTTCTCCAGATGTTCATTCAATTGCATTGTTAAAACCTGTAAGCGTGATGCAATGCGACAATATCTTATCCTCGTGTTTCATTTGTGCAAGTACTCGAGGGTGGATAATGCACGCGCCGCTCCGATCATCCACCATATTGCGTCTCACATCTGTATCTAATATTCATAAAGTGATAACAAAGACATCATAGTGAGGGAAAGCCAAATCGGGGGTATCTGACTTATCGAAGATGATACTTTCTTTGAGTTCGTCATACCATTCGTGAGTGATCGACCATTTAAGCTTGTGGGTTTTGGTGAACTTTATGCTGTTGATTGAAGTGTCTTCGCCGCCCCCGATGATCATTTGAATGGTGCGGGTTGCTGAGGGTATTTATTTCGGCCGTCCCTGGTGCTGTTCACATCCTCGGGAAAATTTGGACCTCCGCCGGTCGCTCAGAAATTCTTTGAGGTGTCCTTGGCGAAGCATGTTTTCGACCTCCTACCTTAGGGTGATAGAATTCTCAGTTTTGTGACCTTACTCTTGATGGAACTCGCAGAGGGCGTCTGTGTCACGGCCCGAAATCCCACCTTCGGCCGTGATAGCGTCTAACGTTGAACCCGCTAGACAAGCCAACGTGTGCAGTTGAACTAACATGATAACACCAAATTAACAGAATAAGCTAAAACCAGTTCACCATTCTTAACAGCAGAAATAGATAAAGTTTCAAAACTAAGTAAAGATAATATTATACAACGTCGCAATAATTCCCCAAAACCTAGAGTCACAAACTCACGAACTGTCTATAGGAGTTCTAAATACAAAGTCTGAAAGGAAATACATGACTGTCTTTGAGAACTAGAGGAAAGACAAGACAGAAATACAAGAACTAGGGATAGGAGAGACACCAAGGTCCACGAACGCTAGCGGGTATACCTTGAAGCCTCTGGGGTGGGCTGAAGGAGACTCCCTCAACGCTGTCCACTGGGTCCGGGTGCGGGGTTTGCACAACAATAAGATGTGAAGTGTATCATCAGTACAGCCGACCCCATGTACTGAGTAAGTGCCGAGCCTAACCTCGGCCGAAGTAGTGACGAGGCTAGACTAGACAACAAACATTAACCTGTCCTATTCTACAACATATATCGTGGAAAACAAAGCAAGAGATAAATAGATACATAGGCGGATACAGGAGCAGTCATAGGGGGTAACAAGTGAGATAGATCAGTTAATTAAGTACATAGGAACAGACAAGAAGACAATTTATCAGAACTATGCTAATGAAACAAATATAATGCCAGAAATGTAATAAATGGCACGGCATCACCCTTCGTGCTTTTACTCTCTTCCTCACAATGAAATGTACGATGTAAGATAATATGAATCATGGCACGACATCACCCTTCGTGATTTTACTCTCTTCCTCACAATGCATTGTACGATGTAAGATAACATGAATCATGTCACGGCATCACCCTTCGTTCTTTTACTCACTTCCTCACAATGCAATGTATGATGTAAGATAACATGAATCATAGCACGACATCACCCTTCGTGCTTTTAATCTCTTCCTCACTATGAAATTTATCATGTATGGCAATGTAAATCATGGCATGGCATCAACCTTCGTGCTTATATATATAAATCATGGCACGACATCAACCTTCTAACTTTTAAACATAAATCATGGCACGACATCACCCTTCATGCTTTTACTCTCTTCCTCACTATGCAATATATGATGTGATCAATGTAAATCATGGCACGACATCACCTTTCATGCTTTTACTCTCTTCCTCACTATGCAATATATGATGTGATCAATGTAAATCATGGCACGACATCACCCTTCGTGCTTTACACTCTTCCTCACCAATGCAATGACAATTATCAAAATGGCAAGGAATGCAGCATAGTGGAATCACAAATCGTAATCACCCAACAAGGGGAGAATATCAGTCATTATCATAACAAATTGTCCGGCACGGGTCTCAGTAATAACCAAACTTTTCAAGTATATCCTTTACAGTTGGGTCCTCAATATGACCATTACATAACAAGTTCATCAACAAGGATTTTCAAATACAATCAACTTCCAAGTAGAGATAAGTTCATATTATAACGAACATGGAAGTAATAATAAGATTTCTATCGAAAATAGACTCACGGGCATGCTTGACACACAATGCATAGGTAATCGTCGCCTTACCTATGAATTGAACATGATAAACACTTAACACATAGCATACAATACCTATTCCCTCACCAAAGTTAGGCAAGACACTTACCTTGGGTCCAAAAATAGCAATCGAGCCTCTAACACCGCCTTTCCTTTTGAATTCAACTTTGGAATAACAATACCTAGACATAATTAACTTATTAACATCAATAATGACTCATTAATACAATCCCATAGCCTAAATATACAATTCCTAGCATTCTTTCAAAAATACCAAAATTCAACCCCGGGCCCGCTTGGTCCCAACACGAGGCTCGGACCAAAACCTGATCACCCATACCCCCACGAGTTCAAATATATGATTTGTTTTGAAATCCGACCCCAGATTGAGGTTGAATTGCCCAAAACTCCCAAAACCCTAACTCTATCCAAAACCCCAATTTCTACCTTTAATCCATGATTTTAGGCCTAGAATCTAATAATAGATGATGAAAATGAAAGAAAACGGAGTTAAGAACACTTACCTATGAAGTTATGGAGGAAGAGTAGCTTGGAACTCGGCTATGGGGCTTGGAGAAGAAGGAGAGGGTGAGAAATATGAGAAATCCCAAAATAGCATTCTGTTATAAGGCATTAAAATGACTTTGCGAATTTACTCTACGCGATCGCGGAAAGGGAGTTGTGATCGCGGAGAGTAATGGGTTTTAGACTTACGCGACCGTGAACAAGGGACTGCGATCGCGGGGGTACTGGACACGGACCATCGAAATCACGACCAAGCGATTGCGTTCGCATAGAGAAACACGATGCCCCGCCCCCAGATCCCTTTAACTCTATGCGATCGCGTGAGGCCCCTTGCGATCGCCTAGAGCACCACCCCAGGCACTGCGATCGCGTCCAAGGCCCTGCTTTCGCGTAGGGTAATTTCCCACCCCCAAACATAGACACATCGTGATCACGTGAGTCACGCCGCGATCGCGGAGAGCAAAACACAGAACACCAGAAATAGATCGAAAACCAGATTTTTCCAACTCTTTTGCACCCCGACACCTACCCGAAACTCACCCAAGCCCTCGGGGCCCAAAAACAAATATACGCACGACTTCAAAATCATCCTACAAACTTATTTGAGTAATTAAACCACTAATATAACATCAAAACCAATGAATTAAACTAAAAAATCTATAGAATTTTCTCAAACTTCATAAACTTCTAAATTCTCCAATTTTGATCCGAAACACGTCAAACCAAGTCCGTTGCTTTCCAAATTTTACAGATAACTCACATAACACATAATGAACCTGTTCCAGGGCACGGAACCATAATACGGGCCCGGTAATACAGATTTCACATCAAAGTTCATTTTCAAAAGTCTTTCTTATTTTCAGAAAAAAAATTTCTTTAAAAACTCATTTCTCGGGCTTGGGACCTTGGAATTCGATTCCCGGAATACACTCGAGTCCCATATTTTCCCACGGACCCTCCGGGACCGTCAAATCACGGGTCCGGGTCCGTTTACCAAAAATGTTGACCAAAAATGGTCTGGGTCCGGGTCCGTTTACCAATAATTATCATAAATTCAACAGTTCAACCCATTTCCACATAAAAACTTCCCGGCTATGCGCTCGGGTGGTGCACGCACATCGAGGTGATATTAATGGAGGCTTTCGGGGCTTCGGAACATAATTTTTGCTAAGTTATACGATCTCCACCTCTAAAACAACCGTTCGTCCTCGAACGGACATAGAAAAGTACCTGAAACGGGGAAAAGGTTGGGATAACGGCTCCGCATATCGGGCTCGGACTCCCAAGTAGCTGCCTCAACAGGCTGACCTCTCCACTGAACATGAGCCGAAGGATAACTCTTCGATCTCAACTGTCGCACCTGCCGATCTAATATGGCTACCGGCTCCTCCTGATAAGACAAATCCTTGTCCAACTGGACACCACTGATGTCAAGTACATGAGATGGGTCCGCAATATACCTCCGGAGCATAAACACGTGAAATACTGGATGCACGGCTGACAAACTAGGTGGCAAGGCAAGTTTGTAGGCCACCTCTCCTACCTAGTCCAAAATCTCAAATGGACCAATGTACCTAGGGCTCAACTTTCCCTTTTTTCGGAATCTCATCACGCCCTTCATGGGCGACACTTGAAGAAATACCCGGTCGCCTATCATAAATGCCAAATCTCCAACTCTGCGGTCCGCATAACTCTTCTGCCTGGACTGAGCTGTACAAGTCTATCCTGAATGATCTTCGCCTTGTCCAAGGCATCCTGGACTAACTCAGAACCCAACAATCTAGCCTCTCCCGGCTGAAACCATTTGACTGGAGACCGACACCATCTACCATACAACGCCTCATACGGAGCCATCTGAATGCTTGACTGATAGCTGTTGTTGTAGGAAAACTCAGCTAAAGGCAAGAACTGGTCCTATGAACCTCCAAAGTCAATAACACAAGCTCACAACATATCTTCCAAAATCTGATAGTACTCTCGGACTGTCCGTTCGTCTGAGGATGAAATGCGGTGCTCAACTCAATCTGGGTACCCATCTCTCGCTGAAATACTCTCCAAAAATGGGAGGTAAACTGAGTACCTCAGTCTAATATAATGGATATGGGCACACCATGCAGTGTAACAATCTCTCTCATATAGATCCTTGCCAACTTCTCTACTGAATACGAAACTGATACTAGAATGAAGTGCGCTGACTTGGTCAGCTATCCACAACGACCCATACTGCATCAAACATCCTCTGTGTCCGTGGGAGTCCAACTACAAAGTCCATGGTGATACGCTCCCACTTCCACTTGGGAAGCTGAATCCGCTGCATCAAACCACCGGGTCTCTGGTGCTCATACTTAACTTGCTGACAATTCAAGCACCGAGCTACATAAGCTACACTGTCCTTCTTCATTCTACGCCACCAATTATGCTGCCGCAAGTCCAGGTACATCTTTGCGGCGCCCGGATGAATGGAATATCGGGAACTGTGGGCCTTCTGTAGTATCAACTCACGAATACCATCCACATCATGTACACAAATCCGTCATTGCATCCTCAAAACTCCCTCAACATCAATCGTAACCTGCTTGGCATCTCCGTGACTGACTATATCTCTAAGAACACATAAATGGCGATCATCATACTGCCTGGACCGAATACGGTCATATAAGGAAGAACGGGCTACGGTATGGCCAAAGCACTGCCAGTATCAGAAAACTTCAATCTCACAAATCGGTTGGCTAACGCCTGAACATCCAAAGCAAGAGGTCGCTCTCTGACTGATAAATAGGCAAGACTACCCATACGAGCTGACTTCCGGCTCAAAGCATCGGCCACCACACTGGCCTTCCCCAGATGATAAATAATGGTAATATCATAATCCTTCAGCAACTCTAACCATCTCCTCTGCCTCATGTTGAACTCGTTCTGTTTGAACAGATACTGTAAGTTCTTATGATCCANGCATGTACAATAGCTGCTAACTCCAAGTCATGAACTGGATAGATCTTCTCATGAACCTTCAACTGACGAGAAGCATAGGTTATAACCTTGCCATCCTGCATCAACACTGCACCAAGCCCAACCCGTGAAGCATCACAATACACGGTATACGATCCTGAACTTGTGGGCAAAACCAACACTGGTGCCGTGGTCAAGGCTGTCTTGAGCTTCTGAAAGCTCGCCTCGCACTCATCAGACCACCTGAATTGGGCACTCTTCTGAGTCAACCTGGTCATCGGGGCTGCAATGGATGAAAAGCCCTCCACAAACCGACGATAATAACCTTCTAAACCCAAGAAACTCCGAATCGCTGTAGCTGAGGTGGTTCTAGGCCAATCTATGACTGCTGAAATCTTCTTGGGATCCACCTGAACACCCTATGACGATACCACATGGCCTAGAAATGCAACTGAACTCAACCAAAACTCACACTTGGAGAATTTGGCATACAACTGACTATCCCTCATGAGTCTGGAGGACGACTCTAAGGTGCTCATTCTCCTCTCGGCTGTGAGAGTATATCAATATATCATCAATGAAAAAAATCACAAATGAGTCCAAATAAGGCCTGAACACTCGGTGCATCAACTCCATGAAAACAGCGGGGGCATTTGTCAGCCCAAATGACATCACCAAGAACTCATAATCCCCATAACGAGTGCGAAAAGCTGTCTTAGGGACATCGGACGCCCTAATCCTCAGCTGATGGTAACCAGATCTCAAGTCAATCATGGAAAACACTGAAGCACCCTGAAGCTGGTCGAATAAATCATCAACCCTCGACAAAAGATACTTGTTCTTAATAGTAACCTTATTCAACTGCCGGTAGTCAATACACATCCTCATCGAGCCATCTTTCTTTTTGACAAACAATACTGGAGCACCCCAAGGAGAGACACTAGGCCAAATGAAGCTTTTATCCAACAAATCCTGCAACTGATCTTTCAACTCCTTCAACTCTGGCGGGGCCATACGATACGACGGAGTAGAAATAGGATGGGTGCCCTGAGCTAACTCAATACAAAAAATCAATATCCCCGCCGGGTGTCATACTCGGCAGGTCAGCAGGGAAAACCTCTGGAAACTCATGAACCACAGGAACAGACTCCAGGGAAGGAACCTCGGCGCTAGAATCACGAACATAGGCCAAATAGGCCAAACAACCCTTCCCAACCATGTGCCGAGCCTTCATATAAGAAATAACTCTACCCGAAGAATGACTAATAGTTCCCTTCCACTCCAAACGAGGCGCTCCTGGAAAAGCCAAGGTCACTGTCTTGGCATGACAGTCCAGAATAGCATAATAGGGGGATAACCAATCCATCCCCAATATAACATCGAAGTCAACCATATCCAGAAGCAAAAGATCAACCTGGGTCTCCAGACCACCCATTACTACTAAGCAAGCACGGTAGACTCGATCTACCACTATAGATTCACCCATCGGTGTAGACACATGCACAACAGTACTCAAGGAATCACGGGGCAAAATATGAAGACACATAGGAGAATGTAGAACCCGGATCAAATAACACCGAAGCCTCTATGCTGCAAACTAAAACCGTACCTGTAATAACTGCATCAGAAGCCTCGGCATCAGGCCTGGCAGGAAAAGCATAGCATTGGGGCTGAGCCCCTCCAATCTGATCATCTCTGGATCGACCTACTGCAACCTGACCTCTACCTCTCGTGGCATGTCCTCCACCTCTATGAGCCTGACCTCTAGCTCTGGCACCCCGACCGCCACCCTAGCTGGTTGAGGGGGTGGGGGTGCGCCTGATGCAAGAACCATGGCACGGGAACCCTGATACTAAGGACCACTAGAAGCTCGGGGACAATACCTGGCGATGTGCCCCGAAATGTCACAAGAATAACACGACCACTGTTGATATGGCTGGGGACAGTGAACTGTCCCTGGCGACCCTGGTAACCACCTTGATAACTCTGAAGCGGTGGTGCACTCATAGGTGCTGGTGGTGCACCAATAGGAGCTGGCGGTGCACTGTGAGCTACCTGAAGTGCCGACTGATAGGGTCTCGGAGGATGACCTCTGCCTGAAGAATCCCTGCCCCCAGATGAGGCTCCACTGAAACGACCGAAGTGACAGGGCCTCTGGTCATCTCTCTGACCACCACCCTGTGACATAATCATCTCAATCCTCCTGGCCACATTGTCTGCATCCTGGAACGAAATATCAGTACCTGATTCTCTAGCCATCTGAAGTCTGATAGGCTGGGAAAATCCCTCAATAAATCTCCGAACCCTCTCCCGATCAGTGGGAAGTATCATAAGAGCATGTCGGGCCAGAGTAATGAACCTAGTCTCGTACTGAGTGACTGTCATAGATCCCTGCAGGAGACGCTCAAACTGCCTCCGAAGGTCCTCTCTTTGAGTAATGGGAAGGAACTTCCACAAAAATACCTCTAAGAACTGAGTCCAAGTCAACGATGCAGACCCAGCTGGCCTGGTCAAGCAATAGTCTCTCCACCAAGTCTTGGCGGAACCCGATAGACGAAAGGTAGCAAAATCAACTCCATTGGACTCTACTATGCCCATGTTTCGAAGAACCTCAAGACACCTGTCCAAATAATCCTGGGGATTCTCTGATTGTGAACCAGTAAAAGTAGCAGTGAATAAGTTAGTGAACCTGTCCAGTCTCCACAAAGCATCCACTAACATAGCTGCTCCCTCTACTACCGGTGATGCAATACCTGGCTGAGCTACTCCGGCTGGCTGAGGTGCCGGAGTCTGAAACTGTGGAGCTAGCTGCTCTGGCGTGCGAGTGGCAGGAGTCTGGGTACCTCCCCCAGTCTGAGAGACGACTGATGTAGTAGGAAGAAGACCCGCCTGTGCTACACTCTCCATGAGTCCGACTAAATGGACAAGAGCGTCCTGAAGCACTGGGGTAGCTATGAACCCCTCTGGGACCTGAGCTGGTCCAACTGGGACTGCCGGAATCGGCACCTCCTCGTCAGATTCGACCTGAGGGTCCTCCACTAGGGCTGCTGCTCTAGGCTGAGCCCGACCCCGACCTCGATCTCTAGCACAGCCTCGTCCTCGACCTCGACCCCTCGTAGGAGCTGTAGGAGGAGTGTCGGGTTGCTGAGCGGAACCAAGGGAAGCACGCGTCCTCGCCATCTGCGAGAGAATAGAATAGAAACTCAATCAGTACTAAGAATTCCTATCGCACGACAGAGATGAAAATAAATGTGGAGTCATCCTAACTTTGCAGCCTCTGGGGGATAAATACAGACGTCTTCGTACCGATCCCTCAGACTCTACCAAGTTGTTCGTAAGTTGTGAGACCTAAGCAACCTAGGGCTCTGATTACCAACTTGTCACGACCCGAAATCCCACCTTCGGCCGTGATGGCGTCTAACATTGAACCCGCTAGACAAGCCAACATGTGCAGTTGAACTAACATGATAACACCGAATTAACAGAATAAGCTAAAAATAGTTCACCATTCTTAACAACGGAAATAGATAAAGTTTCAAAACTAAGTAAAGATAATATTATACAACGTCGCAATAAATCCCCAAAACCTAGAGTCACAAACTCAGGAACTGTCTATAGGAGTGCTAAATACAAAGTCTGAAAGGAAATACATGACTGTCTTTGAGAACTAGAGGAAAGACAAGACAGAAATACAGGAACTAGGGATAGGAGATACACCAAGGTCCACGAACGCCAACGGGTATACCTTGAATCCTCTGGGGTGGACTGAAGGAGACTCCCTCAACACTATCCACTGGGTCTGGGTGCGGGGTCTTCACAACAATAAGATGTGCAGTGTAGCATCAGTACAACCGACCCCATGTACTGAGTAAGTGTCGAGCCTAACCTCGGCCGAAGTAGTGACGAGGCTAGACTCGACAACAAACGGTAACCTGTCCTATTCTACAACATATATCGTGGAAAACAAAGAAAGAGATAAACAAATACGTAGGGGGATACGAGAGCAGACATAGGGGGTAACAAGTGAGATGGAGCAGTTAATTAAGTACATATGAATAGATAAGAAGACCATTTATCAGAAATATGATAACGAAACAAATATAATGCCAGAAATGTAATAAATGGCACGGCATCACCCTTCGTGCTTTTACTCTCTTCCTCACAATGCAATGTACGATGTAAGATAACATGAATCATGGAAGGGCATCACCCTTCGTGCTTTTACTCTCTTCCTCACAATGCAATGTACAATGTAAGATAACATGAATCATGGCACGACATCACCCTTCGTGCTTTTACTCTATTTCTCACAATGCAATGTACGATGTAAGATAACATGAATCATGGCACGGCATCACCCTTCGTGCTTTTACTCTATTTCTCACAATGCAATGTACGATGTAAGATAACATGAATCATGGCACGGCATCACCCTTCGTGCTTTTACTCTCTTCCTTACTATGCAATGTATCATGTATGGCAATTTAAATCATGGCACGATATCAACCTTCGTGCTTTTAAATATAAATCATGGCACGACATCAAACTTCGTGCTTTTAAACATAAATAATGGCACGACATCACCCTTCATGCGTTTACTCTCTTCCTCACTATGCAATGTATGATGTAATCAATGAAAATCATGGAATGGCATCACCCTTCATGCTTTTACTTTCTTACTCACTATGAAATATATGATGTGATCAATGTAAATCATGGCACAACATCACCCTTCGTGCTTTTACTCTCTGCCTCACTATGCAATATATGATGTGATCAATGTAAATCATGGAACGGCATCACCCTTCGTGGTTTACACTCTTCCTCACCAATGCAATGACAATTATCAAAATGGCGAGGAATGCATCATAGTGGAATCACAAATCGTAATCACCCGACAAGGGGAGAATATCAGTCATTATCATAACAAATTGCCCGGCACTGGTCTCAGTTATAACCAACCTTCTCAAGTATATCCTTTACAGTTGGGTCCTCAATAGGACCATTACATCACAATTTCATCAACGAGGATTTTCAAAAACAATCAACTTCCAAGTGGAGATAAGTTCATATTATAACGAACATGGAAGTAATAATAAGATTTCTATCGAAAATAGACTCACGGGCATGCTTGACACACAATGCATAGGTACTCGTCACCTCACCTATGCATTGAACATGATAAACACTTAACACATAGCATACAATACCTATTCCCTCACCAAAGTTAGGCAAGACACTTACCTGGGGTCCAAAAATAGCAATCAAGCCTCTAACACCGCCTTTCCTTTTGAATTCAAATCCGGAACAACAATATTTAGACATAATTAACTTATTAACATCAATAATGACTCATTAATAAAATCCCATAGCCTAAATATACAATTCCTAGAATTCTTCCCAAAATACCAAAATTCGACCCCGAGCCCGCTTGGTCCCAACACAAGGATCAGACCGAAACCCGATCAGCCATACCTCCACGAGTTCAAATATATGATTTATTTTGAAATTCGACCCTAGATTGAGGTTGAATTACCCAAGATTTTCAAAACCCTAACTCTACCCAAAACCCCCAATTTCTACCTTTAATCCATGATTTTAGGCCTAATTCTAATAATAGATGATGAAAATGTGAAAACGGAGTTAAGAACACTTACCTATGAAGTTATGGAGGAAGATTAGCTTGGAACTCAGCTATGGGGTTTGGAGAAGAAGCAGAGGGTGAGAAATATGAGAAATCCCGAAATAGCATTCTGTTTTTAAGGCATTAAAATGACTGGGCGAATTTACTCTACGCGATCGCGGAAAGGTAGTTGCGATCGCGGAGAGTACTAGGTTTTAGACTTACGCGATCGCGAACAAGGGACTGCGATCGTAGGGGTACTGGAAACTGACCTTCGCGATCGCGACCAAGCGATCGCATTCGCGTAGAGCAACACGCTGCCCCGCCCCCAGATCCCTTTAACTCTATGCGATCGCGTGAGGGCCCTCGCGATCGCGTCCAAGGCGCTGCGTTTGCATAGGGTTATTTCCCACCCCAACCATAGACACATCGCGATCGCGTGAGTCACGCAGCGATCGCGGAGAGTAAAACACAGAACACCATGAACAGATTGAAAACCAGATTTTTCCAACTCTTTTGCACCCCGACACCTACCCGGAACTCACTCGAGCCCTCGGGGCCCAAAACATAATATACGCACGACTTCAAAATCATCCTACAAACTTATTCGAGTAATTAAACAACTAATATAACATCAAAACCAATGAATTAAATTCAAAAATCTATAGAATTTTCTCAAACTTCATAAACTTCTAAATTTTCCAATTTTGATCTGAAACACGTCAAACCAAGTCCGTTTCTTTCCAAATTTTAAACTCACATAACATATATTGAACCTGTTTCGGGCATCAGAACCATAATATGGGCCCTGTAACACAGATTTCACGTCAAAGTTCCTTTCCAAAAGTCTTTCTTATTTTCAGAAAATAATTTTCTTTAAAAATTCATTTCTCGGGCTTGGGACCTCATAATTCGATTCCGGGAATACTCCCGAGTCCCATATTTTCCCATGGACCCTCCGGGACCATCAAATCATGAATCCGAGTCTGTTGACCAAAAATATTGACCAAAAATTTTCCGGGCCGGGTCCGTTTACCATTAATTATCATAAATTCAACAGTTCAACACATTTCCACATAAAAACTTCCCAGCTACGTGCTCGGTCTGTGCACGCACATTGAGGTGAGATTAACGGAGGCTTTCGAGGCCTCGAAATATAATTTTTGTTAAATTATACAAGATGACCTTTTGGGTCATCACAGTCTGACTTTCTGGTGCTTGACTTTGACCTCATCTTTTATGGCCACTTTACTTTTGGTCCGAGATTCTCCAATGCATAGACTATTTCTGAGGGTGGCACACAAAATTTGTGAGCGGATAACAAAGGGGGCATACCTCTCTCGTTCCAGTGAGTCCATGTCCTTGGTCTAGATGGGACCTCTTCGTGGCGGGAGAGGGGCATGATGGCGCTTCTGATATACGGATGATGCCTTTCTCGGTTGGGTCGCGGAGCTGCAGATCCCTCCTGATCATTTCTTTGATCCTTCCTGGATTCGTCCTGTACCGAGGTCAACCGAACAATGCGCAATCACCGTGCCCCGAACCGCGACCGCGGTTATACGACAATGTACCTGCCATTTACCGCGGTCGGGACCGCGGTCAAGCCTACAGGGGTGCGGGGGCGGACTTTAGGAGTCATCTTTCTAGCCCTATTTCGTCCCTCACAGCCCCAAAACATAAAATAACTTGCTCAAGAAAGGAGGACTCTCAAAAACCTAACTCCTTAAGGGTCCCTCCACCACTCAGGGTAAGCTCTAATGGTGATTCTAAGTTAACGTTAATTTCCCAACATCTTATTAATATGGGTAAACCCTCCATATCATTAGATATTCGATTGGGACATCATTGTTGAGAGAAGGAACCTTAGAATTCGAATTCAAGGGGATTGAATGCATTTCAACTTTTAGTATATTCAACTAACTCAAACAAACTGACTCCTCCTAGGTTCAAGTGAAACTTAAACATGTTTAATACAAGAAAACTGACTAATTTTAACAAATTAATTAACTCTCATTAATCGACCAAAATCCTAAACAAGTTGAAATCAGTCAATAATGAGAAATTAATGAACCAATTAGGCTAAAACTCAGTTCTAAAACAATGTTTGGTCATGATTTAACCTAGACTTATCAAGACTAATTTAGTTAACAATAATTTCCCACAATCACTTGTTTAATAGATTAACCTAGTCTAATAGTCTCTTAAAAAACCAATTAAGTCCTAAGACATGTCCAGGACAACTAGTTAGGATTAATTAGCTAACCTGATCTTAATGATTAACCAAGCTTCTGATTTCAGGTCATTAGTTTGAATTAATCAAATTGAATCAGTTAACTTGGGTTAAGAAGTTAATTGGCCCAAATTGATTAACAAGTTAATACCTAATGATCCTAGTTAAGTAGAAGGCTAACTAGAGTTAACTAACCAAAGTCCAAGTAATAACCCAAGTGAGTTTAACCCTGATTACCCAATGGTAAATTCAGGGACTCCAAGGGGGTATATTAGTTAATGTAGTTAGGAAATCAGAATTTGAAGGATAGAAAGGTCTTTTGATAAGAAAGAATGTTCAAGAATAGGGGCAGCTGTCCCAAAGATATGGTTGACAGCTGCCCTATGTACTATGAGGACCATTTTTCAGCCTTTTGGATAAGGGATATGCTTTTCAGCCATCTGTGGACTCCTTATAAATAGACTTTCTCTTGACATATTAAGGATCTTCTCTTCTGAACCTGAGGCCCTATTGAAAATATGGACACAAAAATTTCATGTACACACACACAGTAGAAATCCTATACTAAGAGAACATTAGATTAGGTATAGAAATAGCTAAAAAACATGGTTTTCTTCAAGGATGCTATTCTTTGAACTTGGTTAATAGCCAACTGTTTCTGTCTGGGGTTTTAAAGTTTATCCGGTTGAGATATTTATTGGTTGCTGGTTTGGATTCAAGTCATGGTTTTCCAAGCTCTCATTTCCTGGGTTTTCTCTACTGCTGGTTTTGTTGTCTGATTAGTTGCTGTGTTGGTCTCCAGTCTTCTTTAGCATCTGACCTTTATTTGGTCCAATTTTCTGTTTGTTCTACTCTTAAAACGTATGTATTAACTCTTCTTGTTCTTAATAAAGTACTGTATTGAAACTCTCTACTTCTACTCATTTCTTAAGCTAGCTGTTTTCTTTTTTTTTTGATAAATAAAGTTGTTTCTTCTTCTGTACGTAAATGTGGTTTTATAGATGTTTTTTTAACATGACAATAAATATGTGAGTGCACCAGTTATTGTTTTGATATTGGTATTTTTGTTTGTTATGTGTTAAGTGTTCAGTTAATATTCGCAGTTTTGAGTAATAGAACAAATTGCACTAGGATGTCTGAATCTGGCCCCTTTTATGGTGAAGTTCTTCCCCTAAGAGTGCACAAAAATATGCTTTCAATTGAGTCTCTTTGGTCAATAAAGAGATTCAACAAGCAAGTCTCTAGATAGGTTAGTATTAGCACTAGGGTAGATGAGTTTGACTTATTGATAGTCAAGTTCACCCCACAATAGTGCACAAAACAGCAGCATAAATGACTGAAATTCACCTTTAAAAAGGGTTAAAGGGTGTAGCTAAGAAGGACATTAGGGTGAGGAATTTGAACCTTCGAATGATCAAATCCATCCCCTACAAGTGCCTAGATGATTGAAGTGCCATATAGTTAGAATTAGTTTAATATTAGCACTATGGTAGATGAGTTTGAATTAGTGATGGTCAAGATCACCCCACAATAGTGCACAAAACAGCAGCATAAATGGCTGAAATTCACCTTTTAAAAGGTTAAAGGGTGTAGTTAAGAAGGGCATTAGGGTGAGGGATTTGAACCTTCAAATGGTCAAATCCATCCACTACAAATGCCTAGATGATTAAAATACCACATAATTAGAATTAGGTAATGTTAAGCACTAAGGCAGGTGAATTCGACTCTTTGATAGTCAATTTCGTCTCACAACAGTGCATAAGCAGTAATTAGCTTGCTGAAATTGTACTTTCAAAGGATGTAGAATGGGCAATCACAGGCTCATTAGAGTAGAAAAATCTAGAATCCTTCATATTGATCAGGCTTATCCTTTTTGAAACGCCTACAAAAATCAAGTTAAGGAATTGATAGGACTAAAAGTCCCAAGTACAAAAAAGACAAGTCCAGAGGTGAATTGATCCTTGTATGATCATGTTCACCCTGAGAAAGTGCATAAAGTATGCCGCCAGACAGGGTGGTTTAAACACACGCAATATCAGAATTAAAACTGGCCTCTTCATGGTCAGTTTGGTTTTGGTGATTGCATAACACCTAAACTGTATTAGGGTGTTCTACAGATTACAAAGAGAAGACTCGAACGTAAGACCTCAAGGGAGTTTCGAGTCAACACATTAGTTAGAGTTTTTTTCTAGTTTCTTTCATTCTGAAAAAAGGTGCAGCGGCAGTCAAATTGTAATCCCCTCCCCCTTATTTCTTTAGCTTTCATTGTAATATAAAGACTGGACTGTACA
>MDKJ01205094.1:0-12341 GCA_005239525.1 Nicotiana knightiana | reverse complement strand
AGAAATTATGGTGCCCCCCCCCCCTTTTATTCTTCTTATTTAGTATTTTATCCTTTATTTATTATTTTTTATGTGCATTTCAGTTTATAAAGTTAATTATATATATTATATTATATTTTCAGTTTATTTGATTTTGTTTTTAAATTGAGCTTTTTGACTATTTATATTGTATGTTTTTAAGAATTGCGCTTCACTTCAATGAAGCGTTTGCTTCGCTTTTGAAGCAAGGCGAGTCCCTGTCGCTTTTTTGCGCTTTTCGCTCTCAAAAACATTGGCTTTCTCCATCTCTGGTAAATGCATGACCAAAATCTCTTAACTTTGGGTAATGGGGGAGTTGGGTAAGAATGAAAAATCCGACCATTAGATCTTGATTTAATGGTTAAAATTATCTATAACATTGACATGCTTGAAATTGTTGGGTTTAGTAACAAAAATAACGTACTACGTACCTTAATATGGATGAAAGTTGGAGGTGAAAATTCTGCTGTAGGTGGTTTGGCTTTTGGAAGAATAAAAAGTGAATAAATTACGAGCCAGGGTCTATTTATAGGTGCTAGCATTTTACATCGATCTTTTTGGAAGTGTGTTGTGGTTGCACTTTCTTGGAATTTTGGTCACGCTTCTGCTCATTTTGCCAGGCAGTGAGCTGTGAAGTGCGTTGCGGTTGGAAAGGAAGTGCGGTCGAACTTCCTTTAGTTTCTGTCAGGTTCAAAACTTCAGAGCATTTGAATTAAAGGGTGTGAGATTAAAACCCTTGATGTGCGATTGCACTTCAGTTCATACTTCTAACTTAGCAGAGAATTCCAAACTTTAGAGCGTTTGAACAGAGTAGGCATAAACATTTTAATGTTAAATTTATAGTGCGTTACAATTTTGTGTATGAATTTGGTTAATCAGGATACTTTTTTTTTCCGTGTAACTTAAACTCCTATATAAGGTCCGTCTTCATGTTGTTTATCATCAATTTTAAAAAAATTTCTTCCTATTTTCTCTCATTTATATTATATATATGTAAAATGTCTAAGACCATGTGAAGAGGAGGAAAAACAAAAACCTCTAGGAAAGAATGATGTAGAATAATTGGCATCAGACCTATAGATTTGGAGCCATGCAGAATATGAGCAAATGCCAGTTAATGTGGAATAAGTGTTTTCCATCTTCTTCTACAGAAACCGGCCCAACTATATAACATCTCCTTTACGGTGCTTGGCATCACCCATTGAACACCAAAGGGATTCAGGATTGCCCTCCACAAAGCCGAGGACACAGGGCAATGCAACAAAAGATGATCAACTTCTTCCCCTGAGCTTTTATACATGTAGCACCAACTAACAAGTGTAATTTCAAAGAAGATTTTCAGCAGTCAAGATCATTCCGCTCGCCGCTAACCATGCAAAAAAGCACACCTTCGTGGGCGCCTTAGGAATCCAGATCGAGGAGTATGGAAAAGTGGCCTCCTCTCTCACCAACATACTCTGGTTTGAACTTTACGGTGAACAAACCATCGCCACGCAAACCTCATCTCCAAGAATCACAAGATGGTCGGGGCCTGTCTTGCCCATATAGCAGTGTCAACAAATTTTGGAGCTCCGGAATCTCCCAATCTTGCATGTTCCTTCTAAATGAGAGGTCTCATACTACCCCCCTCCATGCTCCATATGAATCTGTTTGACCATCAATTCCTTATGGTTTGAAACTTTGAAGACGTGAGGGAAGGAGACCCCCTCAGAGTATCCTCTCCATACCACCTATGATTCCAAAAGCTGAGTCTCCTCCCATCTCCCACCCTGTAAGTGATGTTGCCACGTGGAAGTTCGCTCCGTTAGCTCTCATGTGGATAGTTTGGGAGGAGAGAAATAGGAGAGCTTTTGAGGGGATTGAGTCTCCTTTTTCATATCTTAAGAATAGTCTTTTATCTTTGATCGCTTTTTGGTGCACTCATATAGCCCCTACTTGTATAGAAGATTGGGCGTCTTTTGTAGAGAATCATGTTCTGATGTAAATTCTCTACTTTTTGGTAGGGAGTTCTCTCCCTTTTGATTAATACAATTTACCTTATCAAAAAAAGTGTTTTCCATCTACACAGATTTGGGCTTGAAAACCATTTAATTCTTACATAAAGCTTACTTCAAGTAAAAGAAAATATTAAGTGCTTATCGATCTACTACAGAATCTACCACATTTATTTGCTACTGAGTCATTGGGCTTGTTAAAGTGTGTTCAATAACCTCCGAGTGCAAGGAATCTTATACGTAACTGAATTAGCATTTTAACGAATTAAGAGAAGCTTTCCTTGCCATTAGTTTTCTATTCATTATTTATTCCATATGGACTGATCACTAGCTTATATGGATTCAGGGCCATATAACTTCCATTCCGCAGCATCCTCATGCAATTGTGCCAATTCAGATATATTCCTCTGACATCGTGTCTTTTGCCGAAAAGGACTCCTCTAGTCTCCAAGTATTCAATTCCTTACGGAGAAATGCTCTATCTGCTGCTGAATTTTCTAAGACTCACTCTCCTATCCCTGCAAAATATCAGCACAACCTTCTACTTTTACTAAAAGAGGTTTTGAATATCAATGGACATCTTATTACTGAAGGCGAGAAAACATTATTGGGTAGGATCCTCAGCACTTGGATCATCCTAGTTAATCTGTGATAAATTTGCATATATAACTTTGTTTTGTTTCTCTGTTGGTACAGAAGCTTTTCTATCACTCTCAGATGACAGTCAAAGGCTCTTTGCTCGGCTATATGCACGTAAAGGTGGTCGATTTTAATAGTAGTTCTTTTGGCTTGCAGTTTTTACATTCAAGAATTAAAGACTGAAAATTATCCACTTTTGCTTGGGTTTGCCTCTTTCTAAAGATGATGGAGTAAGAAGCCTTGCTTTATATATGGAGTTCAGATATGCTACTCATTTAATTAGTCATAAGACCTTTCAGTGTCTGGAACATTCAAATGTGATATTCAGTGGTGCTTTCTGGGTATTGAAAATGACTTCTTGTTTCTTATTTTTTTCTTTTCACGATAATGTTGGTGTGCCACCCAGCCTACCTAGGCTATTCTTCCGGCTCCTCGCATCCTCCCATCAGTATAGATATCGGATAATTTTGCTACCAAGGCTTAAACAGATGAGAAAAAATCACCTAACATTTTGCCTCTACTAAAATTTGAACCTTGGTCCTTTAGTCTTCATGCTAGCTTCATCTACCACTAGACACATCCTTGGATGCTGCTAGTTGCTATTTCCATGATATCATTATTGGCTTATTGCTCAGGCACTACCTTTTCCGACTGCTACAGACCCATAGTTGATTCTTGAAATGAGCAGGATTTTAGAGATGCAGGACAATACTGTAGTGCTATTAGTTAGCGCTGTCAGTCTTACTGGATACAGATTGCTGATTTCCAAATAAATTTTGGCTTGTGGTCTATGCTAATTATGCAATATTCTGCATGAAAAGGATACATTATTGGTTTTAGGAGCTTTCCTTATTTGTCACCAAGCTTTTGACATTTAATGTAGTTCATCCTCTAAATTATTGCTTAATGCTTTTACTTATCAAACATATTATCATTGAATTTCTCTATTTGAATTGGATTAGTTTGTGAAATTATAGTTTTCAACTGTGTTTTTCTCGCAGTACACCTCAGCTATCTGAACCCACTCATGAGAGTTAATTTCTTGAAATCAGAAGTAGGATATTATATAAATTCTACGTGCAAGTTTATTTTTTCATGTACTGAATAGGAGGGTGTTTGGATTGGCTTTTAAGCCGGTCAAATCAGCTTTTCTTTTGAGCTTTTTTCGGTGTTTGGCAAAGCTATAGTGCCTAAAATAAGTTAAAAACTGCTTAAAATAAGCCAAAAGCAATAACCTGGGAAACCTCAACTTATTGCTTTTTGGCTTGAAAGTTATTTCTGTTGAAAAACCACTTTTTTTAAGTCAACTCAAACGGGCTAGTCAAGGATAACGGTTCACAGAGATCCAATGTATTTGCTTTAATATTACTGAAAAAATGCTTCTACATTAGCTGTCACGTTTTGCTGCTGATTTAATAACCTCAAGTATCATAGAATTTTCGCCCTAGATGAAATTGTGGTGAGGTTCAGCTTTGGTATAATATATTAGGGTCACTTCAACCATGTATACTTCTGTGCTGAAAATATTTTAACATTTTTAGGATCACAGTTACAGTGATAACTAATAGCTCCTTTAGGTGATTAGCTTAAAGCTGAGTAACACGTGTGATACTGTCGTTTATTGCAATTCTCAGACTTCTCTTAAGGTGTACTGTTTTCCAAATGTGAACGTGGTACTAACTTATCCACACAAAAAAGTAAATAGATTTGATCACGGTAAGAATGAATAGGCTTCTTCCACTTAATGTTACATCACCTGCCCTGCTTGACTGATAATTCAACTGCTATTGGGAATTGTACTAGAAGGATGTGGTTCGAAGCACTTTAATTTGTACAGCCTAACACCTGTAATATTGTGTTTTTTGACTTTTTTTGTAAATACTTGAAAATTTGATGGTCCATTGCCAGATAATTCAAGAAGTTTCTTGATCTTATTAAGTTCCTTTTTTTCACCTTAGGCCCATGGTTTCGGATGGCTAGCATATCATATGCCGAAATATGTGATTTTGAAGAAGCTGTTAAGGGGCTTTCTGGTAGACAAATTTTATAACGTTGTGGTAAATTTTATATAGTCTTGCTTTAAGGGAAGCTGATTGCAACATCTTCTAACTCATCCCTGTTATTTTGCAGAAGCAGAATGTGTTACTTTATTCGAATCAATGGATAAACGACAAATTAATGACTTAAAGGAGGTTTTGAATGTTCTTAATGTTGGTGAACTACGGGACCTTATCTCTAGTCTTAACAAGGTTTGTATTTGTTTATTTTTTGAATGTGCCACTTGAATTATGCATCTGCTTATATTTGAAGTTTTATAAATTGCCAGTGGATGTATTATGAAGAAGACATGCGATCCACTTGATAGGATGTCATGTATGAACATATAATTCTCTTCGGCTGGGTTGATATTTCTGGCTGAGACTAAGCAATATTCCAATTTGCTTTCTCATTTTCTGTTTGATTTTAGTCGTTTATGTGAATAGATTGGCAGGATGTCATCAATTTAGAAAGATCCTCAAAACGCTTCATGGTATGCCTCACCAGTTGCAATAGTTCTTTGGTGACTTGAGGGCCTCACGATTATGTTCTTTGTTAACCATACTGTTGTTAAAGAATGATGGCTTGACTTGTCCCCGAATTTCAGAGCCAACTTCTCAGGGTAACAAGGCAAGAAAATCTCAAAGGCAAAAGAAGTTAGAAGTATATGTTGGAAATTATTTGTTGATAAGGTTAATAGTAGTACGTGATGGAATATAGAGTGTGCAGTTTGCTTGTATTGGAATAAATTACTCTTAACCAGGTGACACAAACTTTACGGGTTGAAAGTTGGTCAGTTAACAAGGTGGGAACTGGTAGAATAGTGTTTGAGACCAAATATGTGAGGATTATTCCTAATAGAAAGCATGTGAAAATTATTGCAATATCTTTTTAATTCTACGACATATTAACTCATGCTTATGCTATGTACTCGTAAAATAATCTTTCCCTACTTCAAGGCTTCTCTTGATATCATTTCATTCTCCTTTTGGTAGTTAGGTTTTGACTTTCATCATCAAGGGAGTTTCTTTTCTGTTATTGTGAGATGTATGTTTAGTTTACTCTGTACGTGGCTAGATGAATATTGCCCATGACCTAGTTGGATTAGAAGATATAGAAAAATGAAAATTTAATTTTGCCAATGTACTTGCAAGATCATTTTACATTTCTTCCTCTCAGATTCTCTTGTGAGCTAAAATAAAAAAACTCTCTTTAGGATTATGAAATGTTTGGAGCGTTATGGATGGTTCTTTCTAATTTTGATTGATGCCATAGTTAATGCTCCAAAAATGAGATTGGCTTCTGATGACTACACAGAAACAGTTTACTGTGTGGACAGATACGGGCCATACAATTCTTAGCATTAAGGTCATTTGGGTCATGTTTACAATTTTTCTCATTTGTTCTTTACATGCATTGTGTTAGAGTGTGGAAAATCTGATTTTTTTGCTTGTTTGGAAATATACATTGTGCTAGTTAAATAAACTAAATTAAGATTCAGTCTGTGCACTAGGAAGTAGGAACTTATCTTTATCTCTTGTAACTATCTACTGGGTTGGCATCCCTTGGCGACCGTGTCGATACAACTTTCTATATTTACCTATCAAAAATTGGGTAAAGTAATCTTAGCTGGAAAAAATGAAAACGTAGCATTTCTCAACGAGGGAAAAGAACAAAGGAAAAACAATAACTAATCTTCTGTCAATTCAACTTTGGTTGTGAGCTATCACCAAATCTTTTTACTGTTAGATCTTTTATCCCATTGGGCATTAGTTATTTTTCCTTCTTATTCTTATTTTTCTTCTATTTCTGGTTCTTTTTCATGCAGAGCTTCTCTTATACTAATTAATGACTATATGTTTATAGAGATTCTTCTATACTAATTAATTCCCAGTTACTCCATTCAATTGTATGAGTTTTAAGAACAGACGTTACTAATATGATTGCGGTCAAGTTTCTTGTTGAAGATACTGTTCTATACTTCTATCACTCAGTTTCTTTCCTTTACTCAGTCCCCTACTCCAAAAGCTTCCCTTCTCCATCTGGTGTGACGAAGATATGGTTCATGCTATGTAAACGATGTTTAAGGAGAAAAAAGATTGAAGAAGTAATAATACTTCAGGAATCTTTACAACACTTTATCAAAAAGAAAAAAGGAACACGTTGCCTTACAACAGGGGTTAAGCGTTGTTTTATTTTTAAAATATTTCTCAAAGTAAAAGGGGATATGTGGTGCTTTCATGTCCTTGTACTGCTTGTGCTTGCCTTCAGTTCTTCTTTGGATATGTGTTCAATATTTATTTTCTGTATGACTAAGCTTGCTTAGCACTAGGTAGAGAGATAAGGAAAGACGAGTAATTGACTTTGTGCTATTGATGGAAATGTGAAGAATATAAGTTCAAATGAAATGAATAAGTAGTCCTGTTTAAGGTGATATAGAAAAAAAATGATCCATTCTGCTTCTCCACCTGTTGTCATAATAGCTGCTCTGCAGGCAATTTGACAGCTGTAAGTTTTTAGTAGTTGCTTTTCGGAGGAGTTCTCATTGATTAACTGCTGTAAATGTTTTCTCTTCTAAACCTTTGTTGTAAAGTTAGTTGTGGTCAGATTAGTACCTCGTGGAAGCTTAGGGTTACTTATCTTATGTGTGTGGAAGTAAAATATTATAGATGCTACTTAATTTTATTCTTTCCATGTTCAATGATAATGATCTTTTGATTTCTATTTTTGAGTTGCATTTATCTTTCTTACAATTGTGCTTTGATTTGCGATTTTGCTCAGACACATAAGAAGATCGCCCAGAACCCTGATCGTGGTACTAGAAAACAAGATTACATTGCTCGGGTTCTTGGTGCATATCAAGGTGGTTTATGGTAGGTCGTTTTTAAAATTTTTATTCCTTGGTTGTCACTTTGTACCACATTTTAATACTCTTTCGGGTGATTGCTTCAAAATGTCACAAATGCAGCCCCAACCTTACAAGCATGATTCTAGGGAAAACTGGAAGATGCATCCGGATATCTGCATCAGCTGAATCTGTCTTTTGGCGTGCCGAGGTGATTTTTGAGAAAATTCTTTTATGTCGTCTAGCTTCTATACTCTATATAAACATTGTTTGTCTGACATGTGCTCTTCTAACTTTTGATTCCTTCAGAGGCTATTTTTCCTGAATGGAGAGCAGGACCTGTCAGAATTTTTACTTGTTGACTTGGGCATTGTGAAATATCCTGCTTACAACTGCATATTCACAGACCAGATTTTTCCAGACAGAAGTGACCTATTGTCTTATGAAGAGGTACACTTAACTCTTGTGAAGAGATATTTTTTCCCCTTATTTCTTATCTATTTCCTTTCCCCCCCTTATTTTAGTTTAAGTTAATTCCCTTAGGCCATTGAGGTTGCACAAATTATGGATGAATCTCTTGATGAGAACAACAATGAGTTGGTATCAAGATGCGTAGAGATCTCTGCCTCTAACATATCTAGCTTTGTGGAGGAAGATAGATCAGCTCATTCTGGGTCAATGGCTGCATTTTTATCTCGCTTTTCAGCCAGTTGGGTATATTCTAAGGTGATCCTGTTGGGTGTTTCTGTCCTGGAGCATGAACAGAGGTGAGGAGATTCAACATGCTGGTTAAAGGTTATTCTCTAATGATCTTACCTTTTATGAACTTGCAACAGATTTAATCACAGCTTATTTTAGAAATCAGCTTCATCCCCTAGAAATTAAGTTTTAATTGAGATATTTCAGGATCAACAAGGAAGAAGACTTCCACATTATATATCTAAAGTAACTTAATGGGTATGAAATGATTCTCGGAAATGAGGTTGCAGACCACCAGGCTTGAGGGCCTTTTCTGAAATAGAAAAGCTCTTTTTTTCTAGAGGAATGAAAAGATTAGAGAAGGAAACTAGTATTTTGCCTGTTCAGGTGCATAATACAAAAAGGCGGGGGAGTTCTATAGTGAAGTTTACAAAGACTCTCTCTCCCCTCCCCCTATGTCTGGCTTGTCTTCCATTTTTCCTGCAAAGCTAGGGAGAAGTGCTGTGTTGCGAAGGCTTCAAGTGGATCAATTAAAAGTGCTTTAAGTGCTCCCAACTTTTACAATGTTTTCTATACCTCGGGGGATTTGGATAAATTTATGAACAAGCAGCTTAAGTTGCAAGTACAACATATGCATAAGATTTTTTGCAACTCTTCCTTTAAATTGACAGCAGTTCTTGCTAAAGAGTGATGTAGTCCCCTTTGTGCATGTAGTAGACATCGAGGCTGTTGCTAGTCACTGCAATGAGCTATTTAATAGCAATTTTCTGAGTCGTTTTTCTCGTATTTGATCCGAGTGTTTCCACTAAAAATTGTCTGAGGGCTAGTAAAAGAACTTATTGATGATCTGGCAGGGGCTAATTAGGCTGCTGAAATGAATTGGGTGATGACCTGCCAGTTGATCTTAAATATGGACTTATTTATATTGTATATAAGCTTCTCATACAATTCTTTAACAGTGTGCCAGTTCATGCTGTGACAATAAATGGTAATAGAGCAAGGCGGATGTACACTCTACGTTGGATGTTTTCTTGTAACAGTGGTGATACTGTTCTAGGTGAAGTTTCTTGTGTATTTAGAATCTCACTGGGTCTACTTTTCAGGTATAAAGAAGCAATCAATTTGCTTAAGCTGCTGCTGGATAAATTTAAATGTGATCGAAGAAGGGGATATTGGAATCTGAGGCTCTCAATTGATTTGGAGCATGTTGGGTGCCTTGATGAGAGTCTTGACGTAGCTGAAAAGGGGTTGCTGGATCCTTGGATTCGTGCTGGCTCTAGAGTGGCTCTGCAAAGGCGCGTTCTGCGGTTGGGAAAGCCCCCTAGACGTTGGAAAACTCCCAGTTTTTCGAGTTCTGTCAAAAGGAAGATAGTTGAGGTAATTCGTTCGGTCTTTTATAAAATTCTCTGATGGACCATTTTTGCACTTCTCACTCTCTTGAGATATGATACACAGTTTCAGATTAATCCTGTTTCTTGATGCTTATTTAGGTTCATGTTCAGGGCAGACCATTGAACTGCAAAACAGGGGTGAAGAATGTCTTTTATGGTGAGGATGGAGACCGCTGTGGAGTAGAAGAGCTTGCTCTACAGTATTATGCTGGAGAAGGAGGAAGCTGGCAGGGTGTCCACACTGAGAGTGGGATTTGGTTGACTATTTTCGGGCTTCTAATGTGGGAGGTTGTATTTGCTGATGTGCCCAATGTCTTCCGCACCAAATTTCAGGTATTATCTGCATGATGTTTCCATAGACTTGAGCGTAGGCGTACTTTCTGTTATCAGAATTTTCTTGCTAAATATATGTGCTGATAACTCCATTGATAACAGTTGCACTACATGATACACTGTTACGTTGCTAACACTAGCTATGCTTAATGATTAAAGAAACAATATGCATAACTTCATAGCTAATGAGAAATTCACAACTTAATGATTATGATTCTCATGTTCTGCCTGAATTTCATCCACTTATACTAGGTCCCTTCTAAGTTAGCTCAATCTGTGATGATAGCATTTTAAAACTAGGATCCAACTTGTTCCCAGTTGACATTAATTTTCTTGTTCCTCGAGTCCCCTGTATTGAGTGATGGTGGTTGTTTACTTTCTTTTCTTTAATAAATAATTTTCCTGGGGAGGGGGTCTTGCTACACTTAGACGGTAACAATGTAAGGTAGAATAATATTTGGATCTATAATCACTGTTCAAACTATTTGGAAAGAATATTTCTGAATTGTTAAATTTTTCAATACTCATTTTTCTGTTTGTTATTCATGGTTTGCTATTCAGCTTTTTGATCTACATGAAAATCTTGAGAAACAGTGTCTTCCTTGTTTGTACAGACTGCACCTTTGGATCTGGAAACTGATAGCTTTTATGAAGTCAGAAGGGGTCTTATAGAAGCTCTTCTAGATAAGATTGAGCATGGCATGGCGGAAGAGTTACTTATCATGTCATGGGAATCACATGTGGGAACAGCCTGTAGGGGAGTCAACTGGGACAAGCATTCCCTGTCTGAGCTGCGAGCAGCTGTTACATGCATTGGTGGTCCTTGTCTTGCGTCAATCTGTCGTAATTTGGCTCAAGATTACAGGAGCTGGTCTAGTGGAATGCCTGACTTGTTGCTGTGGCGCTTCCGTGACGACTACAGAGGTGAAGCAAAGCTTGTTGAAGTGAAAGGCCCCAGAGACAGACTTTCTGAACAACAACGTGCATGGTTACTCTTTTTAATGGACTGTGGCTTCAATGTTGAGGTATGCAAAGTGAGTCATGCCCCGGTATAGGGGTCGATATTTGATGCTCTTCTAGTGGCAAGCCGTTGGATAATATCTACGTTGGTTGAGAGTTTATTACGACACCCTCCACGGCTCCAAGTAGAATGATAGGAGTTACCTATATACAGTGGCAATTAAGCCCTCTATTTATTACCCATTTACACAGATCAAGCATTTTATTTGGCTGTAAAGATGGGTTAACCTCCTATGCCACAATTTTTACTGTAAAAGATGAAGTAAAAGTAAGATTTTCAGTGGCATTACTTTGCACAAAAGATTATATTAATAGCCTGTTTGGCCAAGCTTCTTTTTGGCCAAAAGTGTTTTTTTATCATTTATCAATAGTGCTTTTTTTTCATCAAGAAGTTGAGTTTAGCAGAAGCATTTAGTGCAGAATTCAGAGGAACCAAGACTGTAAAGTGGCAACCATGAAATTTCCTTGTTTTCCTAGGCGCAGCTGCAGTGTAAACTGGCTAATTGCCTTAAATCGTTTTATTTTTTCTCTCTGGATTTTATTCTTGTACAAAGAGTGCTACCCTTTTTGTTGTAATATTTTATTTTAAAGTTATCATTAGTGCTACTATTGGTGTTATTACTGATTTGGTAAATCTTTGAAGCTTCCATCTTTCTTGTGCCCTTTGATACAGAGCTTGTTTTCAATTAACGATTTAATTGATGAAGTATTATGGCAAACATAGAACCAATGTATATTCTGAAAAGCTCGTGTTTTCTCGAGGAGAAAAAAATTATCAGCTATTGAGCTCCAAGTGTGGGAACAAATATAAATGGGCAAAGCCAGATCTCATATGAGCGGGTTGAAAATGGAACAGACTCAGGATAGTCCCACATTTAACATGGTTAAAAATGGTTAGAGAGACGGATAGTAAGGGTACTCATATCGATATTATTCATGGCTATTTTATGTTATCATTGTTGGAAGAGTTTCTAGTCTTAATTTCTATTGTCAAATCTTCAACATTATGTTTTTCCTTGCTTTGTTTATATTGCACTTAGCTGGGGCATTTGCATCTATAACCGCTTTTTGCGTCACGTTTTAACTTGTGCCCGCTTTGGAAAAAAAATTGCAAGTGTACTCGCTTTTTCGCATAACTTCAGCATACGGGGCTGAAGTAGCAAAGGCAATCACGCAAAACTTCAGCATTCTAGTAGATGGGCCTGAAGTAGCAAGTGTGCTGAAGTTTTTGTTTAACTTGTGCACGTCTTAACGCAAAACTTTTGTTTGTAACTGCTGACGTTTTTGTTTTTGTAACTGGCGAACTTTTGTTTTGTAACTGGCGAACTTCAGCTCTAGAGCTGAAGTTTTTGTTTTTGTAATTGG
>ML399802.1:0-17348 GCA_005239525.1 Nicotiana knightiana | reverse complement strand
ATATATATATATATATATATATATATATATATATATATATATATATATATATATACACACACATATATAGCCCGAAGGCTTGTTGCGGCGTGAAACTCGATTCATACATAAATATAGCCATAAGGCTTGTTGCGGCGTGCAATCCGATCCATATACCTCACATAGCTCACAACTCATTGCTCAGGCCCTATCCCAGTCTCTAGCTTCTCGTGCTCACATATATCACAATAATCATCCCAAATAAAGAATACAACAAGTATCAATAAGAAATGAGAGATAACAAAGATAAGATACACAAGTAATACGGTGACTGAGTACAAGATAGCAAATTAGAAGTCAATTCAACAAGTATACGACCGATGTGGGTCCCAATAGTGATATCATATGGCTTAAGCATGGTTTCTAACATGAAAGGCAGTCAATTACTCAAAACAATGAAAAACATGTAATAATAATGGACTAATCGACTTTCCACTCTCATGGGACGGACCAAGTCTCAATCCCTCACGATGCACGCTCACACGCCTGTCACCCAACATGTGCATCACCTCCAAATATTCACATCATACAAATTCTCGGGGTTTCATACCCTCAAAACCAAATTTAAGACTGCTACTTACCTCAACCGCGTAGGATATCCTACTCTGAAATGCCCTTGCCTCTCGAATCATCCTCCAAGTGTCCCGAAT
Source organism: Nicotiana knightiana (assembly GCA_005239525.1). Taxonomy (NCBI): domain Eukaryota; kingdom Viridiplantae; phylum Streptophyta; class Magnoliopsida; order Solanales; family Solanaceae; genus Nicotiana; species Nicotiana knightiana. The sequence continues at coordinate 16,659 of ML399802.1, read as the reverse complement.
CTATCCACAAGCAGTACGAGATAATCAATATTGGCTAAAAGGATTAATTCTACAAGAAACTACTAAAATCTAGCCCAAAATCCGAAATCAGCTCAACCCGATCCCCCAGGCCCACATCTCGAAACCCGACGAAAGTCACAAAAATTGAAAGCCCATTCACTCACGAGTCTAGCCATACCAAATTTATCAAAATCCAGCCTCAATTGCCCCTCCAAAACCCCAAAGTTCACTCTCCAATTCCCAAGCTCTAAACCCCCAAATTTCCAACTCAAATCCTAATTAGGTGATGAAGAAGCCATAGATTCACGAAATTTACATCAATCCGGGTTAAAATTACTTACCCCAACATTTTCCTTGAAAATCCTCGAAAAATCGCCTCTTTCCCGAGCTTCTCAAGTCCAAAACTAAACAATGAAAGTCTAACCCTCGAGCTGGTGTGTTTTTAGTCCAGAAATACCGCACTTGCGGTCCTCTTGTCGCTTCTACGACGCCGCACCTGCGGAAATTTCATCGCAGGTGCGGATTTCACTTAAAATCCCCGACCTCGCTCCTGCGGCCCCAAGACCACATATACGCCTATCGCAGGTGACTGAACCTAAAGGAGACGTCGATCATTCAACTTTAGCTTCTGAAGGAGGGTCTACCTCCTCTCCCAAGCCTGATGAATGGCCTTCATGGATCTAGGAGTTCATACGAATAATGGCTAGCGGGATTTCGCATTCAATCGGCGGGAATCCATCGCACCTGCGGCCATCCATCGCACTTTTTGGAAAAAAGTACTTTTTGGTGAGAAACAATTTGTGTTTGGATAATTAATTTTAAAAAAATTGAGCAGCAACTATTAAAAAGTACTTCTAAGTGCATTAATTCCAAAAAAAAATCTGGACAAGTACTTTGGGGAGAAACTATTTTTCTTTGCTTCTCATAAATTGCTTATGTTCCTACTCAAAAATAATGTTTTAATTCTAAACACTTAGTAAAATACCTTAATTGTGAGAAGAAAAATATATCGATATTATATTAAAAGGAGAGTAGTGAAGCATGTGGTTAAGCCAAGTGGCAATCTAAAAAGAAGCCACTTGACAATTTTAAGACAACATTAAAAATTTTGAATTATAAATAGAAACGCAATTAATGGAAGTGGTTGAATGAATCTTATACATAATCTAAATAAATCTTGGACAAATCTAATATATATGTCAATATTTGTATGTATATGTATATTTATATTTATATCCATATATTGATCCACTAACAGATTTTTTTCTATATTAGCTAGAAATATGGAGGTAAAAAATTAATTAAATTGCTATAATAGAAAAAAACAAATATATAGAAAGACGTAAATTGAGATAACCTATGACTATTTATACATTAGAGTAAGTTACAATATAAAATAAAACTAAAATTTACTTAAGTATTAAAGATTATTGACGTTAATAATAAAAAAATTTCAAGCAGCAAAATAAGATCTTACATAAAATATAGAAATTATTTATAAGGTGAGAAATAATTAAATAATCAGTAAATATTTTAATAACAAGAATAATAAGGTCATATTAATATTGACAAATCGGGATAATGAATATTTTATACGCTATCTATAAAAGGATAGTCGAAACATTGTTGTAAAATTTGAGATAAGATTTTATTTATAAAAAAAATATGATAAGAAAAATCACACTTTAGAATACGAGAAATAGATTTGAAGTTACTATTGAAATACTCTTATAGTTATTTGTGGTGTATTGGAATGAGTATGGTAAAAAATAAATATTAAATTCAGACAAGCTAATGAAAAGCTACATGACAATGTAATAATATTAAATATTGAATAATATAATAGCAAAACTGAGGAACAAAAAGAGAAAAAATTCAAAAATTTCATCATACAAAAGAAGAAGCATAAAACTTATTTAAATTTGAGATGAGAAAGTTTGGTGTAAGTACAATAAAAAAATAGTATGCATGTGGATAAGGCCATATAACTAAAGTCTAATAGATAAAAAAGATCAAAAATATTAAATAATATAAATAAATAGGATATAGTATGAGGATATTTACACGAAGTATTACTTTAGAAAATAAAATAAAGTAAGTATACATACTTAAAAAATTAATAAATTAAAATAATTTGAAATTTTCAAGCAATAGTTTAAAAATAAAGTACATATTTTATTTACTAAAAAAAATTACATATTTGTCTATGTTACATTTAAAAATTAGTAGTGGATAAAAGTATTAAATAAAGTATAAAGTATAAAGTTAATACTACATTAAATCATGATAATATTACATATTAGATAACATTATAGCAAAAGTAAGAAAATAATTAAATAAAAAACTATATTAAAAATAAAAGGAAAAGACTAATCGAATTTGAGATTAAAAATTTCTTAAAGTTATGATGAGAACGCTTAAAATATGGATATGACCACAAAATTGAAGTCTTGCTAGATAAAAAAATTAAAATTTGATACCAAATTAAATATTTAAATATACTAAATAAATATCTCATGTTGGTAATATTACTAATAAAAAATAAAAGCTAAATTTGTATCTTGAAACTAAAAGAGAGAGAAATTTAATTTCAAGTAATAAAAAAAATAATTACAAAAAAGTTTAATAGATTTGAAATATTATAAAGGAAAATATGTATTAATTTTTAGACTAATTCAAAGTTATATTTTAAAATAAAAGTTTTAGTATAGGTCAACAAATTTGTGTAAAAGGTTATTAAAATTTCTTAGCAGGGAACAGAATGTTGAAAGAGGAAATATAGATAGTGTGATGATATTTATATTTTAAATTTAGTTAAAATAAATAAATTAAATTATTAAATAATACTCAAAAATATTATTGATAGAGTTAAATAATGAAAGATTTTCGAGTAAGAGAAAAACAGTGTAAAAATACATTAATATTTAAGAATAAAAAAATTATATTTATTGATGATTATTAATAGGGTAATAAGTAAGACAGTAAATCAATTTATAAGCTAATAAAATATCAAATTACGGTATAAAATATTAAGTAATATATATAAGCAAAGAACAAAAAACAAATCTGTCTAAAAATGTAGAAGGATAAAAGTTATTTGAATTTAAGATGAAAAATAAAGTGGTAGTAAGAACTTTGCTAAAATAATAAGATTTAATATGCTCAAACAAAACAGATCACAATGTTATATGTTGAGTATTCTTTAATATTGAATAAAAAAAATACAAGTGACAAGATGAAGATATTGGGTTATTACAATATAGAAAAATAAAACATATTATCCATTATGAGATTTGAAAAATAGTTTCATGTCGTGTTTCTTAATTAATATCCAATAGTTATTTATAATTTTTAAATAAAAGATTTATTTTTAAAATTATTTGCACATAATTCAAATTAAAATTAGACATGATTTATGTCCGCGCATAATACGAAAATAATACTAATTTTTAACTAAAAAAAAACTTAAACATGCTACTGCCTACTAGTTTGATATTTTTCTCACATTAAAACAAAAAGGGCAATGGGCAAGGGCCACGAAATGCGTGACACGTGCTGTGTTTGGTCATCGAGAAGTCAGCCGATTTTCGTACTTTTACTTGTCTTGATATCACGCCTGATTCTTCTATCAGACCAGGACACGTGCCCTTGTTCCCCTCACTTTAATGTAGTATACTCCTCTTTCTTATAATCCACCTACTTTTTAGATTTTGAACTAATTCAGATCAATTAATAATATTCTATATGTGAGTTAAATAAATAGAAATTTTTTATTGAATAGGAAAAAAAAATATTCTATAGTTTACTTTTTATATTTGTGTCGTCAAGCTAGAGAGTATTTTGATTCCACAAAATAAATATAAAGAAGATTGATTTTATTGAAATTCAATTTACCTTTAAAAGTTATCGATAAATTTGTTTATCTTATTTACGAATGTATTTGTTTCTTTCGGCACTAAGGTATGAATTTATAAGAATATAATAATTATTTAATCCTCTCCTTAAGATGTACGTAATAATCGAATTCTATTTCACTTATGATTCAAAGGTTGCCATGAGAATCCAGAAAATGAGTTATATTCCCTAGCTAACAAAGAATGAAATGAGAGGCGATCGAGGGCCTAGTAGCCGAGGTTTGATGAGAAAAAACGATTTCGACAAGCCGCTCGGAGGTAGAGAAGCACCAAGATTTTTAGAATACAACTTCAACGTTGATGTAGGCAGCATCATATCAGCCATCAGGTGCAACAAGAAAACCAAGTGGCCCCTACCGTTGCAATGCAATCCGACCCTACCCAAAAAAATCTTACTCTATGTGTGTGATGACTCAAAAGGTCATCCCGTATATTTCTAGTTAATTCTGTATTCCGAGGTCATCAAACCTCCTTCTATCTCACCTTGATTTGCATGCGCATCCCGGACGTGTAGCCGGGAAGCCTTTATGTGAAAAACTGATAAAAATGATAATTTTGTATTAGAAATTTGAATAAAATTGACTTCGGTCAATATTTTTGGTAAACAGACCCGGACCCATGATTTGACGGATCCGAACCCGAACCCGAACCCGTGATTTGACGGTCCCGGATGGTCCGTAGAGAAATATGGGACTTGGGCGTATGCCCGGAATCGAATTCTGAGGTCCCAAGTCCGAGAAATGAATTTTAAAAAAAATTATTTTCTGAAAAATATAAAAGTTTTTGAAAATGAAATTTGAGGTGAAACATGTGATATCGGGCCCGTATCATGGTTCCGGAGCTGGATACAGGTTCGATATGACGTATATGTGTTATCTGTGAAATTTGGTAAGAAACGGACTTAGTTTGACGTGATTCGGACCTTAAATGCAAAATTGGATGTTTAAAGAAGTTTTGAGAAATTTCATTGATTTTGAGGTTTAATTCGATGTTTACGATGTTATTTTGGTGATTTGATTACACGAATAAGTCTGTAGGATATCGTAGAGGTTGTGTGCATATTTGGTTTTGAGCCCCGAGGGCTCGGGTGTGTTTCGGATAGGCGTCGTGGTGTTGAAACTTAGTAAAAATCTGGTTGTTTTGCTGGTGTATCTGGCGTCCAGTTATTTGCTCTTCGCGATCGGGGTGTAAGGCCCGCAATCACGATGTTCAATTTGGTCTGGGGGCTGTTTTGCTCTACGCGGTCGCAAAGAGCTGGGTGCGAACGCGGAGCCTTAGGGTCTTTTCTCTACACAAACGCACCCCTACATTCGCGATCGCGTAGGTTTAATGAGGGGCTGGGGCTGGGTAGCAAATGTTCAATGCGAACGCGGTTCATAGGTCGCGATTGCATAGGTCAGCGTCCAGTTCACTCTGCGATCGCACACCTTTCTTCGCGATCGCGTAGCATGGGAGTCATTAAGCTCTGCGATCGCGTCCCACCCATCGCTATCACGTAAGGTAAATTTGCCCAGTGATTTCCATAGTTCAAAAACAGAATAGTTACGGGATTAAACCCATTTCGCACAACCCTCTTCTTCTCCAAACTCCATAGACGATTTTTGAAGAGTTTTTCCACCATAACCTCTTAGGTAAGTGATTTTAACATTTTTTTCTTCCATTTTTCATCAATATCTATTAGATTCTAGGCCTAAAAACATGAAATCAAAGGTAGAAATGAGGATTTTGGGTAGAGTTAGGCTTTTTGAATATTTGGGAATTTGACCTTGTTTCAGGGTCGGATTTCAAACCAAATTATATATTCGGGCTCGTGGGTGAATGGCTAATTCTAATTTGTAAAATTTGTTGGGTTCCGAGGTGCGGGCCCGGGGATCGACTTTTGGGTCGATTTTTATAATATTGTAAAGATTGAGACTTTATTATTCGGAATAGTTCCTTATACGTTTTATATGTATTTTGAAGTTGTTTTAGTTGATTTTGAGCCGTCCGGAGGCCTTTCCGCCTGAGAAGTCTATTTTTGAGTACCAGATTGTCGTCTTTGAGGTAAGTATCTTGCCTAACCTTGTATGGGGGAACTACCCCTTAGGATTGAGTCTTCTTTGTTGATTGTAGTCCGTGTATACGAGATGATGAGTATGTACTCAGACTTATTTGTTAATAGATTGGACTTTTAGCATTCATAGGTTCTTATGTTACTTGTGTATGAGATGTTGTTGTTACGTTTGAATCCTTGGTTGTTAATTTCCTCCGTTCCTGCTTAAATTAGAATTACTTGCTTTTGGATTCCTTCGTCGGCTATTTGATCTTAATTGACTTAATTGAATATCTTACCGCTCTTATCTTCATGCTATACTTGCTTCCTAAAACTACCAAATTGACTATACTAGTGTTATCTAGCTTTATAGTTGTTTCGCCGTAGTTAGAATATCCGTTCGTTGGTGTCAAGCATGCCCGTGAGTCTTACATTGTGATTTATATGATTTTTCCCTTATGTGCTACTTGGACCTACTTGATAAACATTTATGTTGTTGGTGTTTTCTTGATGTTGCCTATTATTCGGCCCTTCTTTGAGCTCAGTTTTATTTCGTAAAGTTAATTGTTGAGGCGAGATTGATTATAGTTGTTTCCCTTGCCGGGATGATGTTGTTTCATTTTTGACTCCTTTGCCGAGATGGTATAATTTCTATTGTTGTTTATACTGTTAATGATACTGTTTGCGTTGTTGACTCCCTTGTCGGGATGTTGTGATTTATGGTTCTTATTGTTGATTCCCAGATGTTATGATTTATGGTTCTTATTGTTGGTTTCCCTTGTTAAATTATTGTTTATTTATTTATTGCACGAGGGGACATTCCGTGTCGAGTGTTTGTGAGGTTATGCACGAGGGGACATTCCGTGTCAAGTGTTTATTTATTTATTGCACGAGGGGACATTCCGTGTCGAGTGTTTGTGAGGTTATGCACGAGGGGACATTCCGTGCCGAGTGTGTATTTATTTATTGCACGAAGGGACATTCTGTGTCGAGTGTTTGTGAGGTTATGCACGAGGGGACATTCCGTGTCAAGTGTTTATTTATTTATTGCACGAGGGGACATTCCGTGCCAAGTGTTTGTGAGGTTATGCACGAGGGGACATTTCGTGCCGAGTGTTTATTTATATATTGCACGAGGGGACATTTTGTGCCGTATTTATGCATTATTATTTCCGTTGTTCCTGTTTTCTATGCACTGCACTTGTTTTGGTGAGGATGAGAGTAAAAGCACGAAGGGTAACGCCGTGCACTTGTTTTTGCATGTTATTCCGTTGTTCTAAATTTGGATATTCCTACTGATCTTTTACTGCATTTATTGGCAAGATTTGACAATTCCTCCTGTACTGCATGGCAAATTTCTGAGTTACAGACTGAGTTCCGGTGGATAAATCTTGAGGAGATTTTGATCAAGGGATTTTATTGAAAAGTATTATTGAAAAAGCAATGATTTTGAAATGATTACATTTGAAGGACTTTTATATCGAAGGTATATTTGAAAAGCACTAGTCTTGCCTAATATGATATTTGGAAGTCATTTATTGGGAAAACATCTTTGGGAAGTTTCGTATTTTGAAAGCAACTATGTTTTACGTAATTCTCTCTACTAAATATACTTATATCTACTTTTGGAGAATGTATGTTTTCAAAGGAAACTCTTCCATACAAAAAATAATTTTATTTGCAAAAGGTTTTTTTTCATATGAACTGTTGTTTAAAGATTTCTACCAGTTACGGATTTTAATGGCTAAGGTCCGATGTGAACAAACCGACGTGGAATTGAGAATGAGTCCAATTGACACCTTTGAGTCCCATTCTTCATCGGTCTCTATCACGTTTACCCCTTCACCCCTGTGATCCGGGAGAGGATTGTTAGGGACATTGGGTGCAGCCTCCTTTGCCTGTATGACTTTGGTGTCAATTAATGTCTGAATCTTGTCCTTCAAGGTACACAATTCATTAATAGTATGACCCTTCATGCATGAGTGATAGGCACATGCCTTATTTGGGTTGATCCACTGAGAAGAGTTTTCCATAGCAACAAGGGGAATGGGAGTGACATAACCGACAGCCTCCAGTCTCTCATACAGTTGGTCTATGGGTTCAGCAATTGGGGTGTATTGTCTAGGTGGTCTGCGGTCAAAATTTGGTCTAGGTTTTTGGTAGTTTTGGCGGGCTGTTGGTGAGTGGTAGTTTTGGCGGACTGTTGGTGAGTGGTAGTATGATGATTGGGTGTTATAAGTATGGTAAGTGGCGGCAGGTTGTTGGTATCTGGGAGGTGAAGGCTGATATGTGGGTGGGGGTGTTTGGTATGTAAAAGGAGACTTTGGACCTTGGGCTACCATCACTGCACCTACTTCTTTGTTCTTGGAGATACCTCCTGACTGCATGGCTTTATTTGTGGCTTGGAGTGCTTTAAAATTTGTCACCATTCGGCTTTTGATCCTTTCTTCTATTATTTCTCCCAACTTGATGATGTTAGAAAATTTATGGTTTTCAATAACCATCAGTCTTTCGTAGTACTGCGGGTCCTGAGCTTTGACGAAGAACTTATTCATCTGCTCTTCTTCCAATGCTGGCCTTACCTTCACGGCTTAAGACCTTCACCGAGTAGCATACCTACGGAAAGTTTCCGTTGGCTTCTTCTTGAGATTATGAATGTAGAAAACGTCTGGTGCATTTTATATGTTAAACCTGAACCGATCCATGAAATTTGATGCAATGCTCACCTAATTAACCCATTTCTTTGGGTTCTGACTGATGTAACAAGATAGGGAATCTACAGTAAGGCTCCTCATGAACAGCTTCATGCAGATTCGTTCATCCTTGCCAACCCCTACAAGCTTGTCACAATACGTTCTCAAGTGCACCTTCGGATCACCAGTCCCGTCAAACATTTCGAACTTAGGAGGTTTGTAACCCTCTAGAAGTTCTACATCTAGCTGAATACACAAATCTTCATAACTCAAACCCTTAATGCCTTTGCCTCCTTCGACACTTTGAACTCTTCCAGTAAGTTTCTTGAGTTCTTCTGCCATGTTCTTGATGAGAAGGTCCTTCTCGGTAGATTCTTGTATATATAGCGCATGTTGTGGAGTATGGGGTAAAGTTTTCATGTATATGGGATTGCTTTGATGGACTCCGTGAATCTGGATATAGTGGTGGTTGTTGGTTGAGTTTTGGGGATCAGGGGTAGGCTCTGGTGCGTTTTGAGGAGTGTGGTAAGTGGTGGTTTGTGGATACTGAGTTGGATGGTGATGGTGCTGTGGAGAGGTAGGTACTGGTGGAGGATTATGGTTTTTAGGAGGTGTGGCGTATTGATGAGGCGCGAGAGGATTTTGCAGATTTTGATTTTGTGTATTTTGGGGAGGTGCCGGGTTTTGGGCGTTTGTGTTTTTTTGGTTAATGTCGAGGACGTTTAGGGTGAGGAAAAGATTTTCCAAGTTCCGGACCTACTCAAACTCCCATTGTAGCTCCAATATTTTATGTTCTAGACGTAAGACCAAATCATTCTGCGTTGGAGTCTTCCGACCGTCTGAAGTTTCAATGTTCTCTGCGTGGGTAGCATTGTCTTTCCTAATACCACTCATATCATCCATTTTGTCTTTTCCTTTGTTCTTGGAATCACTTGGCGGAGGAGGAGGTGGAGGACCTCTGGATCTGGTGTGATATGGTGATGATGCCAGTATGCACGAACCAACCTTGGGGAATGGGAATAAACAAAAGAAAATAAAAACAAAAGGGTAACCAAGTCAGTAAGGAGTATTAAAAGGATGTTTGCGATATTGAACATGTGTTGCAGAATCAAGTAATAAATTCGCGTCCTAATTTGTGGGACCTCATTGTGCCCGAGGTAGGCCTAAGCGACACATAAACTTGGAGAAATGTATGCCAATAATTGCGTCATTTCATTAGTGTGAAAATGAGTCAAATATTTATTAAAACAACAATAATGAAAAAAGTCATTAATGGCATGTGCCTTATTACAATCAAAATCTAAACATATCTAGAAAGCAGTAAAGACATTGTTTCCTAATCTACTTGGCCCCAGAGGGACCTTCTCCATGCTTGGCCTTCTTGGATCCATCAATCAAGTTCACCAGGTCGCGCATGTCCAATAGTAGATAAGCCCTTGCTAGATGTCCTCCTTCATTTCCTTCCGTGTTCTGACAATCCGAGAGCCTCTTCCTCATCTTCCCCTCAAGTTCCATTAGCCTTTGCTCCAAATATTCCAAACTCTCTGTTGATTTAGTAGAAATTTCTTTCCATTCATTGATTGCTTCCATATCCACTTTGTGTTGTTCCAAATGCCTAGCTTCAGACTCGAAGACCCTCTTGTGAAACATCCTATACTTGACTTGTGCTTCAGCAGCGTCGTCTATAACCCTATTTTTCAGATTAATCCCTGGCTTGACATATCCTGCTATATCATCTACCAACCATGATGGGTAGAAGTACACATAGCCGGCATGATACATATCAGGCTCGATAGTATCTCTCTCGACAAAGATCTTTTGATTCCACATATGTTGCGCCTCGAATTTGTACAGAATGACGTTCCCATTAAAGTCTTCTTTGTACTGGACCATGTTGGAAACCCGAGGTATAACCTGCTTTCTTCCCTCTTGCCTCATTACCCTTATAGGAGCATAATGATAAATTCATCTTAACCCGATCGACACTAGATGAGTGGTTTCTCTTGACCTGATGATGAAATCACTGCGAGGGAACCATTCAAACATCCAATGTACCTTTTCGTCAATCAAATTGTTGAAGAAGCGCACCCAGCTCACATTACTTCCAGGTTGCGCAAACCTATCTGGGATAAGTGTCATTCTTTAGGGATGATGGTAGGCTATGTAGTCATTCAATGGTCGTCGAGAATATCTTGACGATATGCACCTCTCTGGAAATGTTCTAATAACCAAACCTATAGCAACAAATTACAGCCCTCGAAGTGCCCATACCCCTGCTTGCATCGATCTAGAGCGCGGTACATTTCGGCCAAGATCATGGGGATGATAGCATAAGTTTGTCCCTCAATTCATTCCATTAGAGTCCTAGCGACCATGGCTAAGTGAGTGTGGATCCTTCCCCCTTTCATCAAAAATATTAGCAACCCCAATAAACAGACAATGAACTCAAAAACTCGGCGGTGTGTCCAACCCAAAGAAGTAATGGCAAGTTCATCATGGTGAATGTGATACGACTTTCTATGCCTATAACATTCATAAAGGAATTCAAATGGGATATATGACTTCTTCAGACAGAGTAACTCATCATTTTTATTGAAACCCATCATTTTCAAAAAATCGCGAGGACTGCAATTTTTCTGGTACTAATAAACTCGGACTATCCCATGGCAGCCTAGCGAAGCCTCCTATTTTCTCTAAGAGAGGAGTCATTTCTGTGTCACCAAAGAGGAAGACACAACTTTTTTCTCATCCCAAAACATGGTGGCGACCTCAATCAATGCATTATTTGGCTTAATGTCCAATAAGGAAGGTCAATTTTTGAGGACCCTTTTCCCCTCCGGATCTGACTATTTACACATCAATGATCAACATACCGACATGTTTTCTCCAAGTAATGCACATAGCGTGATGGTGTCCATTGGGATTATGGAAATCCTGTCAGACTTTGGACAAGGCTTATCTTAGTGGATTATCACGCGAACAACGTTCTAACCCATATTAGGTTTGACATGATGCATGCACAGCTGATATTGGAGCGGGGTTTCTAGAAGGGTCTAGACTGGTACTCTCAAGTAGACAACTTGAGAGGAAAAGGCATGGAACCGTCGACTGCACCGATGATCGACTAGTTTACCACAAATAAGTCTTTCCAAATTAAAGGGTAATTTTGGAAGAGCGCGGACACTCATCAAGTGCCGATATGGTATTAGTTTGGTATGAGTGGAATATGATGTGGATCATGCTTTATGCAAGGATAATAACATATTTCCAAGTATTTGCATGATAAATATGTGAAAACAATAAATGCAGTATTAAGATAAACATAAAGGACGTAAAAAGAAAGACAAAAGAAGAAGTTAGTTCGTGGAATATAATAAAATAAGAAAGGGAGTAGGGGTGGGAGAGACATGATGTAGAAATCTTTAAGCAAATGAAGAGCAGTTTAGAGCAGATAAAGGTGAATAGGAAAAAGATATGCATGTTATAACCAATTTAAGCAAGGAAGGTAAAGAAGGGAAGATATTTGCATAGTTCAACAAACAAAGGGAAAATAGGAGAGGGATGTGCATGTAACAATGAATTAGACAAATAAAAGGAAAATGGGAGAGGGATGTGCATGTAGCAATGAACTAGACAAATAAAATAAAAATGGGAGAGGGATGTGCATGTAGTAAAAATGAAAAAGGGAAGCGCGTTTATATCAAAGAAGACTAATCCATATAAGCCAAAATCACTATGATAAGAGCCTAAGTGTAATTCCCCAGTAGAGTCGCCATGCCGTCATGCCCGTTTTCTCGCGAAATCGAGTTTCGACATGTGATAACTCTTTTAAGGAGGTATTAAAAGAGGAGAGTCTCCACTTAATGATTTTTAAGGTGCGTTAGGGAACCTATTTGCAAATGAATCTGGTTCAACTAGTTTACATCACCAAAGATCGGGTAAGGGATCGAAATTACCTCGAAGAGAAGGTGTAAGGCACTCTTTGAGGTCCATAACTGTGGGTCCCACCCAAACTTAAATTATATGGATTAGTCAAATAAATGAAGAGAAAGCACAAAGTTTGAGAATTTTATTATAAAAGATTTGAACAGATGAGTACAACTATTTTTTATTCTAATAAAAAAAAAAGAAAAAGGGGGGAGGGTCCTAAGTTTTTTAGCCTAAAGAATTACCCCATATTATCCGTAACTCCCTCGAGACGGGGTGTTACTCATATTATTCAGCGGGCATAGACTATCATCTCATGCTACCCAATTACTATATTAAAGTTGTTTACCTAAGACTGCTCTAATTCAATTCTAAGTCGTGCCCTACGCGTGCACTACCCGTCCCATATCTATGGTCCAGGAGGTTTTGGACCTCTATTTGGATAGTTCTAAACCTTATATAGGCTGCTCAAAAATGTAAAATCTAGGCGACAAACAAAACATCTAAGGACTTCACATAGGTGCAATTAAAGGCTCACATTGACCTCCACACTTAGGCAGCAAATGCACGCAAACACATATACCAGTTAGGAATTGGCAGAATCCAGAATCTTAAACCTATAGAATATTTTCTAGGCGATCAAAGTATGAATGTAAATTTCAGATGTGGATATCGCTTATAGGCAGAACTATGCACGTATTTCAAGCTGGTGGTTGAAAGTTTTAAGTCACTAATCCTACATGTGTGATGCCTAGGTGATCTACACAATTGGGTATAGCAGAATCTGCTGGAAAGAGTCCCAGAATTATCCAGATTTTCCTAATAATGATGCTCAGGAACAGTGTTTAAGTATTCCAATATTAACCAATTAACAAGCAATTGGTTCCTATAGGTAGGATCTCTAACAGTTGATGATTAGAACACGCTTTATTTATACATAGTCCTATACATAGGATTTCTAGTGATAAATGTAATACAATGACGAATAAAGTGATCAAAAATCCTATAGGCATAATTTCTAGTGAATAAGAGAAGTGAATTGAAGGAAAATTCATTGACATTTGATTCTATAGGCAGGTTTCCAATGTATTTGAAAGTAGTCATGCAGATAGGAGTGTTTAATTCCTATAAGCATGCTATCTATAAACACGTGGAAGTAGACATAGTATTGAACTCATGATTAATGGTAAAGAAGTAGTATGTGTGCTTCTCCGAATATAATGATCTCTATAGTGCTGATGTAATCGAACAACAAACATAGCAAATATATTATTAAGTTCTATAGGCATGTTATCTACCCATTGCATGTAGATATTAAACTCTACCCATTCCTTTAACACCCCAATTGTTTATACAAAGGTTATTACAGGCTCAATAATGAGTAAAAGTATGAATGTTACATAACAGTAATAATAGGCCTACAGCAGGCCCAAGAAAAGAAATAAATACCCAGCATTGCCTGGGCCTTCAATAACTCTTACACAGCGTACCGAGGCCTTCAACAAAGAGCCACATTCAATACACGACCCAGGGATCCATAGAGGAGTCCAAAACTAGTTTACTCAACCACAACACCAAGTGTTGCATCACTTGAAACAACCAATTCAGGTACACAACATATAACATGGGGGAAGTAGAGTGAATAGGAACAGTTTTGAGATTGAGGGAGTGACTAAAGACCAAGCCCTAGTGTGTCAGATTTCACAAGAGACTCAATTGGACCCCGAGTAGTGCTCACACTAGGGAAGCCAACAATAGAACCTAGGTAGCCTTGGTTTTCAGCCGGCTAAGAATGAGGAGTTCAGAATAGCATGAGTAGCAAGTAAGGAGAGTGGATAATGATAAAGGGACAGAAATTAAGTGATACACTTATACTTAAAATATACATAGCCAAGTTGAGCATACAAAACAACTAATCTAGCAGATCACAAAACTTTGTTCAGTAGAACTTCAACATTTAGCAAAGTAGCACATAACAAACACATATTGGGGAAGTTTGGGGAGGAATAGGTTTGAAAAGTTTGACAGAAATTAACACTAACAGGTTGAGACCTAAGAAGTCTAATTTAGGATAAGTATACATCTTAGCATCATAAGACAAATATGTTAATTCTCATCAAAAGGCAAGGTAGCATTGAAACACATATTATGACAGGCCAAGTAATCACTAATGGAATAGGGAATTAAGACATACTCAGAGACATATTAGCAAGGGAACAAGATCATAGTTGGGGGAAAATGGAATGTTTATCTTAAAATCCTAAGTAATGCTAAGGATCAGGATAGCAAGGAAAACATGTTTAGAGTAAACCTTAAAGCAAAGTTTCATATAATTGTGGTTAGTACACAAAGAACAGTCAATCAGACACAAGACTCATCACTAAAGGATTCATTAAAAGTGGGGGGGGGGGGGCTTCCATATAGTTATTGGTGGTATCCAAATCAAGATATGAAGAAAATTCTATAACTAACAACATATGGTCACAACAGTCAGATTCATATCAAAATAGGCATGCATTGAAGCTCAAAACTGAAACATATTCAGATGCTAGAGGTACAGAACTGCCAGAAGAAAACAAAGAACCAACATAGAAGTGCAGGACATAATAAAGAACACATACTAGCCTAACACAAACTAAGGACAAAGCAGTAAGCTATCTCATGTTCAACTATAATAGGATGATAAAAGAGTATTGAGCATTATCATAATAGTGCAATATCAGGTATTCACAACTAAATCATGCTCATACAATTCAAACACATATAGGTATGCAGAAGGAAAGAAAGAAAATTAACATTGCAAGGGTTAAAAGCACTAACCAGTAGCAAAATTATGCGAGCAAAATAATAGTAAAGAGCTTAATAACAAGAACCCCAGGTCTCCGATGCTTCAGAGTTCACAAGAGCCTCGAGAAGGGCTCCGAGCAGTGCTTGCACCGGAGGAGGTCGTTTAATGGCCTTGGCTTTCAGCCGGCCCAGAATTCAACAGTTTTAGAAAATATTCTAGTGTAACAGAGTGAGTGAGTGAGTGAGTGAAAGAGGAGAACAATGAGAATAATAGTAGTGATTAGGTTATTAAAAGTATGTTCAAGGGGATTTAGGGGAGGGGTTTATATAGTAGGTAAATCAGACGAGTAAATAAGGAAAGAAGTCAATCAAACACAAACAAGGAAAGGAAAAATATGCATGCAATCAATAAGGCAACCAGTAAAGGAAAGAAATCATGATTCAAACCCTAATTAGGTTTCAATGTTTGCAAAACAGTCTACTGACGTGAGAAATCAACCGATCTTCCGTGTATATAGATGAGATATTTTCCAGATCTTAGCGATTGAAGTCGAACGGGCCCGAATTCGAGAGATGGTACTTGCCAAGTTTAGGCAAGTACTAAGTAACACCATAGTCTTGCAAGTAACAACGAGGTAACGCGTAAAAGGCAAATAAATCACAGAAGGAATCCATGATTTGTTCGAATTTGGATAAGATTGGGGTGGCGGCTAGGGTTTCTGAAGGAGGGATAAGGAGAGATGAGAGAATATAGAGGTGGTAGGGTGGGGATTTGTATCTAGGGTTTGGGGTTATGGGGATATAAAGGGAGGTAGGGATTTATTATGAGTCGTTGATCATTTGAGATCAACGGTCGGGATTGAATATGAACTGAGCCGGTCAGAAGGCAATGGGTCGTTTGGGTTGGGCTGCTGAGGTTATTGGGCCAATTTTGGTAAAAAAATTGGACTTAAAACTGCGTTTTTATTTAAATACACGAAATTTATCCAAAATAATTTATAAAAATATTTAATAAATAAATAAAAACATTATTTATGCACTAAAATGATTAAAAATAATAATTTGGCATTATAAAAATATAAAATGCTATTTTGACACAAATGATGTAATAAAACAGTACTTATGTATGAACATAGGATATTATTGCAAAAATTACATAAATAACGAAAATATAGATATAATTATATGAAATAATAAAAAAATATTTTAACATGTGTGTGGGTGTAAAATAACAAATTAAGATGATTGAGTTATTGAAAATAATTTAAGGGAATAATTAGCAAATATTCAAGTAATTTTAATGCAA
>ML399801.1:0-68112 GCA_005239525.1 Nicotiana knightiana | reverse complement strand
ATATATATATATATATATATATATATATATATATGTGTGTGTGTGTGTGTGTGTGTGTATTTTTCTGAAAATTTATATTTACTCAGACAAGGGTACACGAGCAAAGCGCTTACTCTTTCATTTTAAGACTTTATATTATCATTTATCAATTTTTAGGAGCTATATGTCAACCTTTTCTTCTTTCACAAATTTCTAATAGACCAAAAGATTCAAATTCTTTAATTTGTATTGTTAATTTTGAAGAATTGTGGTAAAAGTAATTTTGTGCTACTTATTTATAGTATGAGATAACGTAAATAACAACAATTTCCACTAGATATTTCACATAAATTCTTTGAAATTATAACAAGGCATATAAAGAATTCTGTGGGGGTAGGACTTATTTATTTATTGAGCTAACTTTATGAGATCAGCATTCATTATTTTTAGGAATTCATATATTTTTATTTAATTTTGTTTAATTACTCAAATGTATTATTTAATAATATCATAGTTTTGAAAGATTATATACTTATTGATACAGGTACACACGCAAGCACGCATCGTTCACCTTTTTTATACTTTAAAAATGGAGTTCACACAGAATAAAATAGTGATTTTAATAATTTCCTAATATTTAGAATTTTGAAAACAACTAAAATTTATTTATTATAGTAGGAAATCTTAATATTTAGGACATTTGAATCAACTATTCCTTTTATAATTCAAAATCCTAATATTTAGGACAAAATATAACAACTAATTTTGATGTTGAACTACGTTTTAGGAATTCAATTTTTCAATGTTTGAATATCTCACCACTAAACATTAGATTCGTATTCAGGATATTAAAGTCAAAAAATGAATATATGCTATTACTCTTTAATTTTGAAGAAAAGAAATACTATTGTTGGTTCATCCATTTATTTATGGGAAAATTACGCTCAAATACAACTGATACCATGATGCTAATAAAATTGGCCCATATTTTTAAATGCTACCAAAATTAGCCCATATTGTATATGATATGTAAAAATTATTTCACCTATTAGCCCTAGTTGCTATCTTTTCCCTTGCCTGCTTCGTTGCCTCCTCACTCTTTCCATCATCTTTTCCGTCAGAACTCATTCCCTTTTCATCATCTTCCATTATGCTCTATTCTTATCTTTTCACATAAAAGATTTCCTTACCTATTTCAATTTTTTCTTTGTCATACCACACAAGTTGTATCCTTTGAATTTAAATTGTAGTATTAGATCTGAAAAATCCATCTTCATTGAAGCTCAAAGCTCCATGACATGGGCCATGGATGTCGCTGTGCATTAAGCTCAATTGTGTGAAGAATTTTGGACGGAAACTTTTTGATGCTACTATTGGATTCTCTAAAAAGTCGACTCGAATGTTTTGAAATTTTTTATTTCGAATAACATTGTGATTTCGTGCTTCAATTTGGAAGGTTGTTGATTTATAATGGTATTATTAATTGTCACGATCCAAAATCCCTAGGTCGTGATGGCGTCGGACACCATTGTCAGGCAAGCCAAATCATTAATTAGTTGAAATACATTCATGTTTTAACATTTTTGAAACCGTTACATTTTCTTGAATTTCATAAGAAAATAAATAAATTATGTTAGCGCCTTTGTGTTAAAACCAGAAGATCAGAAGAACTGTTAGAAGAAATTAAAAATGTATAAACGATAAGAAATATTCCGAGTCCACAATTTCTTTGTGGGTCCTTAAGGAATTTTAACCCCCTCACAAGTTGCCAAGGTAATGGATTAAATCCTCCCATGTTGAAACAGAATAATCTTCCTGCAACAATGGCAATACAAATTGCAGGATACCAACAAACTCAAAGAACGGAGCAAAATCACACTTACGAATTTGAGAGAGAGAGACTGCTAAGTAGAATGCAGCATATAGAAGGAAATTCTCGATTTTTTTCAGTGAGTGAAAAAAGAAGTAATGCCTCATAATTTATAGGCAATTATTGAAAGAGGTGTGATGTCTGTTCAGGAAGGAAAACAACGTTCAGCAAAGGAAGCATTTTTGACTGACATTTAATTAATTATTAAATAATTAATTAAATAAAATTTGTCCAAAAAATAATCTTATCGATCGATCATTTGTCAAATCCAAACCCGATTCAGAAGCCGAGCCGAGCGAGCGACGGCGCGAGGATTCATCCTCTTCAACTCCTTTTAAGAGCTCTAAGAAGTGATCCTATATTTATACACAGAAGTGTAGGTCTCTTTCACCAATGTGGTACAAAGTTCATGACAAAAGCTCACTTGATTCAAATTTTCATTTCCCTCGATTTTATTTCCCACCATTTCTCAATTCACACTCTTAGACTTTTAAGCCTAATGCTTAAAGTCCAACAATCCCCCACATGATTGGGAATGGTTGTAACAAGAATGATCATAGATGGACGCTGTGTGATTTGCAAGTAAGGATTAATTGCATCTGGATAAGTAGGTTTCCCTTTGAACTTTTCGTAGTGACCATATGTCGGATATACTCGGTCAATCGGTAGATTTGATATCTTTGAACCGTCGAACTTTAGTGTATACCTAGACAACCATATGTCACACAACCAACCCTTAACCGTCTTTTGGTTCTCATTGTTGTGTTCGTTTCAGCCATGAACACCACCTGGTTTTATAAGTGCGTAGAGAATTGGCCTTACAGAATTCTCATTGAAGCGGCTTCACTTCACACTTACATAGGTGATTCCTAAACGTGTAATCTTTTAGATTAACACCACTTCAAACTTAGGTAATCATTAAAGAACGTGTAAAGTTCTATCCTTGTTACTATACATTGTCTTCATAACTAGAAGGGACCAAAAGATTTTACTTTGACAATGTTGAATCGGTCAATCACAACTTTGTTTGAGTTCCTTGAACCTAGACCTCGAAATATCCAAAATTCTAGGTAGAGTTACTGCCATGATGACTTGTCCTCGACCATAGTCGCATTCCCTTAGATGATTTCTCAACTCCCTCTCTAGTTAAGCCTTTTGTAGGCGGATTCGCCACATTATCCTTTGATCTTACATAATCAATAGTGATAATTCCACTAGAAAGTAGTTGTCTAACGGTGTTATGTCTTCGTCATATATGATGAGACTTTCTGTTATACATAACGTTCCATGCCCGTCCTATTGCATCCTCGCCATCATAATGTATGTATATAGGAGCCAAAGGTTTTGGCCAGAATGGAATGTCTTCTAAGAAGTTTCGAAGCCATTCAGCTTCTTCACCGGCCTTATCCAAAGCTATAAACTCTGATTCCATTGTAGAGCGAGCGATGCACGTCTGCTTGGAAGACTTCCAAGATACTGCTCCACTGCCAACAGTAAAGACATATCCACTTGTGGACTTTGTTTCTGTTGAGCCGGTTATCCAATTTGCATCACTATATCCTTCGATAACCGCAGGATATTTATTGTAGTGCAAAGCGTAATCTTGGGTATATTCCAAATATCCCAGAACTCGTTTCATTGCCACCCAGTGATATTTGTTGGGATTATTTTTTAATCGACTAAGTTTACTTATTGCACAAGCTATATCAGGACGTGTACAATTCATGATATACATTAAGCTTCCCAGTACACGAGCATAATCCAATTGAGACGTACTTTTACTTTTATTCTTTACAAGATAATGGTTTAAGTCAATTGGAGTTTTTGCACTTCTAAATTCCAAGTATTTGAATTTTTCAAGTACCATTTTCACGTAATGTGATTGGGACAAAGCCAGACCCTGAGGAGTCCTCTGGATTTTAATTCCTACAATTACATCGGTCACTCCTAAGTCTTTCATATCAAACTTACTAGCAAGCATTCGCTTAGTAGCTTGAATGTCGGCAATGTCTTTGCTCATTATTAGCATATCATCAACATATAAGCAAATAATGACGATATGATTTGGAACGTTCTTAATGTAAACACATTTATCACATTCATTAATCTTAAAGCCATTTGACAACATTGTTTGGTCAAATTTTGCGTGCCATTGCTTGGGTGCTTGTTTTAGTCCATAAAGGGACTTAACAAGTCGGCACACCTTCTTTTCTTTTCCCGGAACCACAAACCCTTCAGGTTGGTTCATGTAAATTTCTTCTTCCAAATCACCATTTAAGAAGGCCGTTTTTACATCCATTTGATGGATTTGAAGACTATACAAGGCGGCTAACGCTATTAGCATCCGAATGGATGTAATTCTCGTTACCGGCGAGTATGTATCAAAATAGTCAAGACCTTCTCGCTGTCTAAATCCTTTGAAAACAAGTCTTGCCTTGTATTTGTAAATAGTACCATCGTCTTTTATTTTCTTCTTGAAAATCCATTTAGAACCCAAAGTTTTGTTACCTGGAAGAAGATCAACCAGTTCCCAATTGTGGTTGCTCAATATGGATTCTATTTCACTATTGACAGCCTCTTTCCAATATTGTGCTTCTGAGGAAGACATTGCTTCCTTGAAGGTTCGAGGCTCATTTTCTAGCAAAAAAGTCAGAAAATCTGGACCGATTGAAGTAGATGTCCTTTGACGTTTACTTCTTCTCGGCTTTTCCTCATTAGGCATACCATCTGTTGTTACCTCCCAAGGTCATTTTGAATTTTGGTAGGATGATTCACTTTCCTTTTAATACGGATAAATAGTTTCAAAGAATTCAGCATTGTCTGATTCTATTATCGTATTAACGTGGATCTCAGGATTTTCTGATTTATTAACCAGAAACCGATATGCCTTGTTGTTGGTTACATATCCAATAAATACACAATAAACCATTTTTGAACCTATCTTCACCCTTTTAGGCTTAAGAACTTGTACTTTAGCTAAACATCCCCACACTTTGAAGTATTTCAAGCTGGGTTTCCTTCCTTTCCACTTTTCGTACGGGATAGACTGTGTTTTACTGTGGGGTACACAGTTGATTATTCGTTTTGTTGCNGATTATTCGATTTGCTGTAAGTATAGCTTCCCCCCACAAGTTCTGTGGTAAACCAGAACTTATTAACAAGGCATTCATCATCTCCTTTAATGTTCGATTCTTTCTTTCCGCAATTCCGTTAGATTGAGGAGAGTACGGGGCAGTTGTTTGGTGAATAATGCCATTTTCCAAACATATTTGTTCAAAAGGAGATTCATATTCTCCACCCCTATCACTTCTTATCATTTTGATCTTTTTGTTAAGTTGTGTTTCAACTTCATTCTTGTATTGCTTGAATGCATCAATTGCTTCATCTTTACTACTAAGTAAGTAAACATAGCAATATCTCGTACTATCATCAATAAAAGTGATGAAATACTTTTTCCCATTGCGAGATGGCGTTGATTTCATGTCACAAATATCTATGTGAATTAAATCTAAAAGACTTGAATTCCTTTCGACAGGCTTATACGGATGCTTAGCATACTTCGATTCCACACAAATTTGACATTTTGAGTTAATGAAATCAAATTTTGGCAGTACTTCCGAATTAATCATTTTCCGTAATGTTTTGAAGTTTACGTGACCTAAGCGCGCATGCCATAAAGTGTTTGAATCAACTAAGTAAGAAGAAGCTTCAACTTTATTGATAGAAATAGCTATTACATTTAGCTTAAAAAGTCCCTCATTTAGGTAACCTTTTCCTACATACATATCATTCTTACTTAAAACAACACTATGGAAACAAATACACACTTAAATCCATTTTTGACAAGAAGTGTTGTAGATACTAAATTCTTGCGAATTTCTGGAACATGGAGAACTTGATATAAAGTCACAATTTTTTCGGATGTCATCTTCAATGCAATCTTGCCAATTCCCTCTATTTTAGCCGTAGATGAATTTCCCATGAAAAGAGTTTGTTCGGGTCCTGCAGGATCATAAGAAGAGAATAAATCCTTGTTTGCACAATATGGCGGATGGCTCCAGAATCAATCCACCACTCTCTTGGATTTCCTACCAAGTTGCATTCAGACAACATGGCACACAAGTCCTCCACTTCAACCACATTTTCTTGATTATTCTTCTTTTGTGACTCTTTCTTTGGAGCGTGACAATCTATGGCCTTATGTCCGGGCTTTCCACAGTTGTGACAACTACCTTTGAACTTTTTCTTGTTCGGGTAATTCTTTGGTCCAGATGCCTGCTTTCTCTTCTTTTTATTTCCCGGTGCTTCCTCAACAATATTAGCTCCCATTATTGCCGAGTAGCCACGTGACTTCTTTTCAGCATTTTTGTTGTCTTCTTCTATCCTTAGACGAACAATTAGATCCTCAAGTGCCATCTCTTTGCGCTTGTGCTTCAAGTAGTTCTTAAAGTCCTTCCATAAAGGAGGTAACTTTTCAATGAAGGCAGCAACTTGAAACGCCTCATTTATGACCATACCTTCAGCAACAAATTTATAATTAATAACACTATTAATATTATTAATAAAATTATTGACTCGGGTCATACCTTCAGCAAGGAGGTCATGCACGATGACTTGTAATTCTTGGACTTGAGTGATGACCGACCTAGTGTCAATCATTTTAAACTCCAAAAATTTTGCAGCAACGAACTTCTTAAGTCCGGCATCCTCGGTTTTGTACTTTTTCTCAAGAGCGTTCCATAACTCTTTTGAAGTTTCCATGACACTATAGACATTATACAAGCCATCCTCCAAGCAACTTAAAATGTAATTTCTGCATAAGAAATCAGAGTGTTTCCATGCTTCAATTACCACAAATCGTTCAGCCTCAGGAGTATCTTCTCCAATGACTGGAACATCCTCCTTGATGCATCGTTGCAGGCTTAGCGTAGTTAGATAGAAAAACATCTTCATATGCCAACGCTTGAAGTCTGTACCGAAAAATTTCCCGGGTTTTTCTGTCGGTGCCATTGTATGTGCCGGGTTTGATGAGGCAGCATCACTCGATGAAGCACCCGTTCCAGCAATACTTCCATTAGTTTGGTTTTCATTCGTCATGTTTCTGTAAAGTTGTAAACAAACAGAACTTTGTTAAATTAGTGAAGTTTTGATATCTTCAAACTGAATACCAAACCAAACATACATCACGTAATAATGGTGAAGTTTTTATATACTTCAAACTCGTTCGTTTATTATTCCGGTAAAGTTTTGACATACTTTAAACCGGACAGAACAATTATTGGAGTAGAAACCACAAAGGTATTAGTCTCCAAACTAGTTATACAAAATATATATAACAGTTCAATATATATTTCAACACAGAAATGTTAACTAAAATTCCTTAAGCTTGTTAGCGCCTCTGTGTTAAAACCAGAAGATCAGAAGAGCTATTAGAAGAAACAGAAAATGTATAAACGATAAGAAATATTCCTAGTCCACAATTTCCTTGTGTGTACTTAAAGAGTTTTAAGCCCCTCACAAGTTTCCAAGGTAATTTATTAAATCCTCCCAGGATGAAATGGAATAACCTTCCTGCAACAGCGGCAATACAAACTGCAGGATACCAACAAACTCAAAGAACGGAGCAAAATCACACTTACGAATTTGAGAGAGAGAGACTGTGAAGTAGAATGCAGTATACAGAAGGAAATTCTCGATTTTTTCAGTGAGTGGAAAAAGAAGCCATGCCTCAGAATTTATAGGCAATTATTGGAAGAGGTGTGATGTCTGTTCAGGAAAAAGTGTCTGTTCAGAAAGGAAAACAATGTTCAGCAAAGGTAGCGTTTTTGAATGATATTTAATTAATTATTAAATAATCAATTAAATAAACTTTGTCCAAAAAATAATCTTATCGATCAACCATTTGACAAATCTGAATCCGAATCCGAAGCCGAAACCGAGCCGAGCGAGCGAGCGACGACGGCGCGAGGATTTATCCTCTTCAACTCCTTTAAGAGCTCAAAGAAGTGATCCTATATTTATATACACAGGTGTAGTTGTCTTTCACTAATGTGGTACAAAGTTCATGACAAAAGCTCACTTGATTCAAATTTTCATTTCCCTCCATTTTATTTCCCACCATTTCCCAATTCACACTCTTAGACTTTTAAGCCCAATGCTTAAAGTCCAACAATTATATCCCAATACATATCCCTGAACCTGGTGTCACAACTACATGAGCAATTTCTAAGAATTTTACAAATGCTACAAAGCTTGTCTGAAAAACAATTGGACAAGGGATTTAAAATAGTAATAATACGGTAGGAGGGGCACTCTGTCCGCTGCGGAACGCCTCCCGATGATGCAGCTCGTCCACGTCTCCAAATCAATCACTATGCTACGTAGGTACCTATGCAACAAAATGCACATCAAGTATAGTATGAGTAAAAAAATAACGTGTACTCAGTAAGTCGCCCGCCTAACCTCAGAGAGGTTGTGACGAGAGGTCAAATTAGACACTTACTAAAGGTCCATTTAAAATATTTAAGAGTGACACTATGCATGGTTTTATCATAGGCAGTTTATAAAACAGGATTTAAACATCCTTCAATTTTGTTCACATTTAACACTTTATATCTTCGTCATACTAAAAATTAGTCAACATGGTGATTTAATCAAATAATAATGAATCAACGGAAGGAACAACTTCTTCCAAAAATGTTTTTAAATAACTTTAAGTCCTTGTCATTTCAATCGACAATTTAACATTTCAGGCCAATAATCAGGTAAATATCATAGCAACTATGCAACAATTACCATGCGCAGGCAATGCCGAGGGTCGAACGGCGCGGACCAACAATAATAAAATGTGCACTGCCGAAGGGTCGACCGGCTCGAACAAGAGATGCATCTATCTGCCCCGCTCGCGAATTAATCATGCAACGCGGTTAACATAATACGGCTAGCCTGCTCGTGAATCACACATGCGACTCAGGTGCTCATATGAATACATACACAAATACAGGGTCTTCCTGCTCGCGAATCACTCCAGCGGCTCAGGCACCCAAAGTTACACATATCCACATAATAAATTCGTATTTTTATTAAGAAAAACCCGTTTTTCTCGGGGAAAGTGGTAAAATCTTTATTAAAAGAAACATGAAATATAGGTTTTGAAATCATTTGTTTTTGAAACTCATTTGTCCAGTTTAATAATACTCCATGATACACCCAGTCCAGGAACACATATATTCACAGCGGAAACAATTCTCCTTTTAGAAGGATTTAACTATATGAACTCTAGCTTTCTTTTAAACATTCAATTAAGTTTTCGGTCATATTAGCAGTTTAATATTACAGGCAAGTTTACAGGTACACACATAAAGTATGCTAGTGGGTCCTAGACTACCAGAACATGGCATAATATTAGCTACGCACGGACTCCCGTCACCTCGTGCGTACGTAGCCCCCGAAGATAATAGCATGTACTGAATTAATTCACCTAGGGGGACGATTCCCCCTCACAAAGTTAGAAAAGGAGACTTACCTCTCTCCGACATTCCAATACCGGCTTCCAAGCCCTTCCGATGACTCCAACGGACGCACAACGCTCCAAAACTACCACATAAATGACAACGCAATGAAAATTCATCCTAATACTCACACCAAATTGAAATGGTGATGGACATAAGGTATTTTCTAGTTTAAATTTTGTATAATTGGTATTTATACACACTTATACAAGGTGTTTTAAGTTTAAATTTTGTATAATTGCTATTTATACATAGTTATATNGCTTCAATTTGGATGGGTGTTGATTAATAATGGTATTATTAATTGGTGAGGCAAATTTTTGGTGTTAAAATAGAGGTGTGGTGAATGGTGATGGACATAAGGTGTTTTCTAGTTTAAATTTTGTATAATTGGTATTTATACACACTTATACAAGGTGTTTTCTAGTTTAAATTTTGTATAATTGGTATTTATACACACTTATACAATATTATATAATTATGTATAATTGTGTATAAATATGTATATTTGTGTATAATGTTATATAAATATAATTTTTTTTCATTGTACAATAATTTGTGTGTTAGTGTGTAATTGGCCTCCATGAAAGTTTGATACTTTCTTTTCCTCCTCCTCCTCCTCCTCCTCCTCCTCCTCCTCCTCCTCTTCTTCTTCTTCTTCTTCTTCTTCTTTTTTTTTTATATACATTATTATATATTTCATATACAAGTTATACATTATATTATTAAACATCTAATGTACATGTACAATTAGAACTAAAATTGAAATGTTTGTATTTTTCTTACCTTTTCTCGGAAAATCTATGTATAAAATCAATTTATTTGTTTTTTTGTGCCAAATTACAAACTTGCAATAATAATAATAATAATAATAATAATAATAATAATAATTATTATTATTATTATTATTATTATTATTATATTTTGTGATTTCTACCATTTCAAACTTGGGGAAGAAACAAATATAAGATTTGACAAAAATACTTCAATTACATTAATGTTTCTAAGATATATCACCATTCTCATTTTATCATCTAAACAATTTAGTCTCCTATAGAGTTGTAGATGTTCTACTGAATTCACTTCTAGACAATTTTTCATTAAGAAAAGCAAATACAAATATAAAAGTCTTACGTGTTTTCAGAAAATAAATGACACCATTGAAGTTGATTGTTTCAATTGGAAGTTGTGCTAAGCGTAGGAATTAATGAAAAAGGAATAATAGCGGTTCTTAGTGGTGTAAGAAAGCTTTTTTCGGACCTTAGCCTTTTATCTTTGGGCTATAAATTTGTAAAGTTGTAACTGAGCTAACTAATTGCAATATATATGTATGATTTGTACTTATGTGTAATTCTCCCTTTATTTATTTCTGTGGTCCAGTAGTATTGATTATTCCAAAAATAAAGTTAGACGAGGAATTAGAGTTAAAATAAGTAAATATACAACTAATATGAAGAATTGATTTCTACTCCCATTTCTCAAATTACTTATAGTAATTTCTAAAAATAGATATTTCAAATTATTTGTCATTTTAGAAGTTCAAAATAAAATTAATTAATTTTTTAATTTTACTTTAGTAGTAATTATTCTTTAAGATGGAGATGACACATAACTAAAGTGCCAAATTTCGTGGCCCATAACATTATGAACTCAAATATATAATTTATTCTCAATTGTCCATTTTCATGGTCAAAATCAAAAATACCAAATTCTATATTTTTCACCAAAATCCTACTAATTTCCTTGTTTAAACCCAAATATAAACCATATATTTAACTTGTAATAGGTGGGAATAACTTACATTGTATTATTTGATGATAATCTCCCCTTGAAGCTCTCCAAAAATCGCCCCATCCAACTGAAAATGAGAGAAAATGAGCCAAATCCCATTTTTATAAGAATCTCACTACCCAGCGACATCTCACATCTGCGGTACATTAGCTGCTTCTGCGGAAGCTCCCTCGTAGATGCGGCAAGGCCAGCTTCTCATGCTTCTGCGCCACTCACTCGCAGGTGTGCATCTGCTTCTACGAAAAAACTTCTGCATCTACGTTCCGTCAGTCCCAGACCATCTTCACTTCTACGCTCGTATTGCGAGTCCGCAAGTGCGGCAAATTCCTCACACCTGCGAATCCATCCACTCTCAGTCCATTCCGTTTTTGCAACCCCTAGGCCTCTTCTTCGGGATCGCACCTGCGACCCTTTCCACGAAGGTGCGATTGCACCAAACACAAGCTGCCCCAGCATTTCCTTAAGTCCAAAAGTCGATCCGTTAATCATCCAGAATCCTCCCGAGGCCCCCGAGACCTCCACCAAACCTACCAACAAGTCTTAAAACACCATACGGACTTAGTAGAGCCTTCAAATCACATCAAACAACATCGGAACTATGAATCGATGATCGAATCCTTCTTTAACTTTCTAACTTTCAAACTTCAACAAATGCGTCCGCATCATATCAAAACATTCCGGGATGACGCCAAATTTTGCGCACAAGTCATAAATCACAATACGAACATATTATAAGGCTCGGAACCCCAAATGGACATTGATAACACCAAGGTCCGTCTCAAACCAAACTTAACAAATTCTTAAACCTTCAAAATGCCAACTTTCCATAATAAATGCCGAAATGCTCCCAGATGATCCGATACTCAACCCGAACATACGCCCACGTCCAAAATCATCATACGAACCTATTGGAACCTTCAAATCCCGATTCGAGGTTGTTTACTCAAAACTCAAACCTTAGTCAATTCTTCTAACTTAAAGCTTCCAAAATTAGAATTTTCCATCTGAATCCACTCTGAACATCCCGAAATCCAATTCCGACCACATATACAAGTCATACATATTAAGTGAAGCTACTCGGGGCATCAAACCACTGAACAACACGCTAGAGCTCAAAATGACTGGTCGAGTCGCTACATTCTCTTCCACTTAAACATACGTTCATTCTCGAACATGCTAAAAACTGCTCCAGAGTTGTCCAAAATTACTGTTTAACACCTCGTTCACCCACCCGTGCCACCACAACCCAGTTGGGAACAATAGCTCGAGGCAGGCTAAAGATCCTTCATGCTACCTTAGCTAACTAGCTTTAAAACCAAATTCAAACATCTGAAATTCTGCACGATACCATATTCTAACACACGGACACCATATATATCACCAGACACTGCACCCAACGTGACCATGCTCCTCCGCTGAAATCGCCAGGCACCACATAACTCATTTGCCCAAGGAAATTCCCCCCCCCCCCCCCCCCCCCCAAGCACAACAACTAAAATTTCCCCTGACCCGAAGCATGTAGTATACCTCATAACATATATAAGCCATGTTCCAACTCTGACAATACTGCCACGACGAAAGAGATGTGTAGAAACTCATAACCACCTACCGAATCACCAATCATGGAGCCTCTCCTCCTGATAAGAATCACTAACTCATTATGAACTGAATAACTATATTTTCCCTTAAATATACCCTTCCTAACTCCAATCGCACTAATTCCATGTCCAATAACCTCGTCTCGCCCAGTACAAGCCACTCAGGCAATAAGGCATCTCAGATACTGTCGAAAGTCTCATATGACACCCACAATGTGCCAAGAATCTACAACTCTAATGTGATACATAATAAAATCTAATTTTGGAAAAGAATTACCCAGCCCACGTATTTAATAAAATAACCGAAAAGATGCTATGACCTTTCTTGGAGAATGAGATACAAAACACGCAAGAATAGATATAGGGAACTGTATTCAACATTTCACTGTTGCAGCGTGCAACCCGTTTCACACATGATACCGTTGCGACGTTCAACCCGATACAACCACGATACCATTACAGCGTGTAACCCGATCCAAACAACATACCCGTGGAGGCGTGCCACCCGATGCGCACATAACAATCAAGAAGAAAGTACAAGCATCAAGTTGTAACGCTTATACTTACAAAATGCTCGAATATCGGCCATAAGTATGCCAAGTGCATAATATAAATTCTGGGGAGACAGATAGCGATGTATGCTACGAAACCCAAACACAACTAAGATTCAATAAATGACCTGCATCTCAAGGGTCAGGGTATTCCACATTATTGGGACAACTCGTTTCCTTTTGGGAAAGGGGTAAGGAATTGAAGAGTCGCCACCTAACGAGTTAAGGTGCATTAGGGAACCTACTAAAGGTTATTTACAAACACAAATTAGATAACCAGAGATAGGGTAAGGGCTTGAAATTACTTCAAGGGGAAGGTGTTAGGCACCCCTCGAAGTCCACAACCGTGGTTCCCGACCCAAACAAACTTTGTGAACAAATAGCATATAAGCAATAAACACATAGGTAAAAAGATGAAGGTTTTGAGAAGATTTGCAGTCCAAGCACACATATGTGCTTAAGATTAAAAGATTTAAACTCTAAGCACATATACAAAGTTCTGAAGGGTTTACAATCTAAGCACATATGTGTAAGGGATAGGGGGGTCCTAGGTTGTTTATCCTATAGGATCACATCAATACAATGCCTAGTAATCACTCTTCATAAGAGGGGCTACTCGTGGAATTAGCGCACCGGATATCATATCCATGTCTACCCTTTCCCACCCCTTAGCAGTTATTAAGCGAGTTTATTTAACGACCTCTATGCGTGTTGTTACCCGTCCCTTGTTAATGGCCCTTGAGGAATTTAGGACGTCTAAATATAGGTAGTTCTAGACAAAACTCCCTAAGGTTAAAAGGATAAATTTTTAAGCGGCAGGCAAGAACAAATAGAACTTCACAAATAAATGCAGGAAAAACAATTTAAGAGGCTCAGATTTACCTCCACAGATATTGCACATAAACAACACATCTCAAACACAAAACAAGAGGCAGTTTTATTAAACAGAATCCTAAAACAGGATATCTAAGTGAATATCAATGCACAAAAGTATTCAACTTGTTTATAAACTCAATAGTAAGGACCTAATCAGCTTGCCTACTGGTTTTAAAAAAAGGCTTGTTCGCCCTTAGGCAGCAAACGCAATCAAAACAGTATTCATTTTTTAAGAGATTGATTACCTAAGGCTTGCTTAGGCGTGGTGTTTTGCATAGTGACTACCATAATTATGAAACATTTCAGAGGTTGTTTTACCTAAAACATGTTGTTCTAAGTGATGTAAATCTGAGAATGCAGAAATAGTTACCAATTTCTATTAAGAAGAGACATGATAATCATATGCGAGATTATTTTATACCTTTTTAGGAATCAGCAGTTTAAACCAGGCGTAGTTAAGTAAATGTAAACAAAATCCTAGAGCATGGTATCTAGTATGCACACGTGAATGCAGGGTGGCTAGGATATAATTTCAAGATGCACATGATTCCTAAAGCATGATTTCTAAAATGCACTGAGAATTACAGAGTTGTTAAGCGTGATTCATGAATGCACATGAGTATTAATTTTATCGCCTAAGGAGCAGGATTTCTAAGTGGTAGGCACAAGCATAAATTGAGGTATGTTGTATGTTAAAGCAGTAAACATGAAAAAGCCTTAAAGACATGATATCTAATGCATGTTTGGCATGTTGATCCTAAGCATGGATTCTAATGTAGATATAGGAAATGTAAAGCTTAAGGCATGATTTCTACCCAGTGGAATCGATAAAATTATATAGCCATCCCCTCCCATTTCACTAGCCATCCCCAATATTAATTTACAAATAAATATTACAGACCAGCTGAATAAAATATGTAAGTAGATAAAGGAAAAGAAGAAGCTAATCTATAGAGAGCCTGAAAACTGGCCCAGACTTCCATAACCTCAAGTGCCCAAATGTTTCATAGCCTTTCTCATATCCGGGTGTGTCAGAGTTCCTTAAGGACCTCAAGGGATCCTGGGCAGTGCTCTTACCCGGACTTCATAACCATAATTGAATAAGTGCAGTGTGGAAAGCCTAACTCTAATGCATCAGAGGGGCAGCACATAAATATATAAGAGTAGAGTGAGAGTGCTTGACATAGTTTTGAAAAGATTGAGTAGGAAAACAGTTTGAAAAGAGACTTGTTTGAAAGATTTTGTAAAGAACTACAGAGTTATGTAGTAAAACAATTTTTGAAAAGATAGTAGAGCAACAAGAAACAATCCAAACATAGCATCCAAAACAAGTTCATACACAGCCAAAGAACACAGAACTAAGGCAGGTTCAGCAACACCAAATAGGGGTAATGAGGGATTGGGGATAAATAAGGCACATAGGTAAGAACATTGTTCCAGGAACACTTAATTACAGAATCAAAAATATTCTAGGGGCATCCAGGAATCAAGGACTTGATATAGCATAAACTTTAAAATTACTCATAACCGAATAATATAAGGTACAAACTGTTTTGCCAAAGAAAGATTCATGCCAATAATCATAGAAGTATAAGTAATGAAGAATCATATTGAGGTATGCTAAAAGAGGTATAGTATATCATAAGCATGTTGAATCTAAGGGAGGGGAGTACATAACATGCTAAGTGAACAACAGTGCAAGCAGGTCAAGTGTAGACATCGCAGCAAAACAATATGTAAAAACATATTAGAAACAGGACGAATTGAAGTACTAAAAGAAACATATTATTTTTTAAACTTAAACTGAATTTAGGACATACCAGTATAGGAGATAGAAAACATGGAATGAAGAGTAAGAGGGTAGAATAATCAGCCTTGGCTTGCACCCGGCTAATAATAGCAAGTAATCAGAAGGAGAGCAGAAGAGAGTCTTTATGTATACAAGAGGGTTTTGAAAAATGTGTTCGTGTGTTTGATAATGAAGAATAAGGCACTTATAGTTTTAAAAAAGGCAGAAGAATAAGGTAAAAATAATAGTTTAGCAGAAAACAAATTAGTATAAAGATTTCCCTTAATTATGGAATCATACTCAAACGATAATAGACAGGTGATAAAAATAAGGAATGAGAATCGTATGAGGCATAGGTATAATACAACTATATCACATGTAAATGAAACTAGATTCACCATGCTTTAATTAAGGAAAATGCTTAAAATCAGCTAACATCATAATTGACCATAGAATAAGGTCAGAAAATATTTCACAAGTTAACATCAATATAGAATATTACAAAAATTGGTGAAGGATCAATCACAAAGATTCAGGGATTCATAAATAGCACTGATTTAGCATAACCTTGTGAGAATAAGCGTAATAAACATATAGTACATAAAATCAAAACCCTAAGAAGACTAGTGGGGTAGAAATCATATAAAAATTAGGGATTCATATATAGCATAGTCCAAATTAACAGACTGAACATGATGTAGGTAGAATAAGTGAAGAATCAGAAACATTAATGGACAAAGTAGGATAAAGTCGAAGAAAATCAGAAATAGCACAAATATATGGGAATAAACACATAATAGGCAGGAATAGACGAAGTAAAAAACCCTATAATGACCCAGTCGATCGTTTTGAGAATTAGATCCCCGGTCCCCTAATAAATGATTCTCCCACTTTTATTTTATGTTATTGGAAGTTGTCGGAGCATTGAGTGATGAAATCTGGAGTAATTTTGACACATAGTCCTTAAATGTGGATTTTAGCCTTTGAAAGCAGGCTGTAGCTAGAGCTGTGTGAAGATGGATCCGGACTGGAATTATGTCAACTCCGTTAGCTCCGTTGGGTGATTTCATTGTTAGGAGCATGTTCGGAATGTGTTTTCGAGGTCGGCTGTAGATTGAGGCTTGAATTGGAGAAAGTTAGAATTTTGGCGATTTCGGCCGATAGGTGAAATTTTGATAACAGACTCGAAATGGAATTCCGAAAGCGTCATCAGATACATAATACCGCAGGTGTGATCCCAAGGTCGCATGTGCAGAATCCCTAGGCTGGTTATACCAAAATCCGAGGGTTTGTAATTCATAACTCCAAAATCGATTGAGAGCTCGGGATTTGGCGATTTTCAGTGGAATTTGAATAGGAGATTCATAGGTAACATTTTCTAACCTTAATCCATTTTTATATCAATAGTCTCTATATATTTCCTCAATATAATCAATGAAATTGGAAGAAAACCCATGAAATTGGGATGAAACTTCCCCAAGTAGAAATCTGAGGATTTAGGGAGAATTAGACGTCGGGTTTTGATGATTCTTCTTCGAGTGAGTTCATGAGCAAATGGGTGTTGGGGAAATATAGTTTTTACCAAATTTTGAGACGTAGGCCCGCGGGTGAATTTCCTAATTTCGCGTATTAGCTTCGAACTTATTAGTTATTTTGTTTCCTTGAAATGATATTTACACTATGCATTCGAATAGACTAGATTTGGGCCACCCAGAATTGGAAACTCGTGGCAAGAACGTGGTATTGAGTTGATTAGCGCAGTCAAGGTAAGTCGCTTACCTAACTCTGTGTTGGGGACTTCCCCTTCGGCATTTTTATACTGATTTTGTTATGTGGACGCCGTGAACGTGAGGTGACGAGGGCATACACGGGTCATTGCTGCTAAAATTCCACTTTTCCTTCCATGGCATCACTCATTTTCATTCCTATATTATTGTTTCCTGTCTTAAATGAGTAGTTAGATTATGAATAAGCATGCCTACCTGTCCTTACTTGATTTCCTCTTATTTGCTACTAGTTGCACCATGCCAAGGTAGTTTTACTTTATTCTTTCCTATTGTTTTTCCTGAACTCTTTAATTAGGTCGTATCCAACATACTTCTGCATGGATTATTTTAATTGGGACTACTGATCGAGATTCAGGAGCTTTCCCCCTGTACTACATTGCGTATTTAAATTGGGACTATGGATAGAGATTCGGGAGCTTTCCCCCTGTACTGCATTGCATATTTAAATTGGGACTACGGACCGAGATCCGGGAGCTTTCCCCATATACTGCTTAGCATATTTAAATTTGGACTATGGATCGAGATCCGAGAGCTTTCCCCCTATACTGCTTCCCAATGGCTCTCTTTCTGTCATTAATTATTCCAGTTTCCATTAATCGTGTTTATCATTGCTTATCTATATTTCACTATTTAAATTTATAACTGACTTGTTCTCAAAATCAGTAGAGCCTCAACTTGACCTCGTCACTACTTGACTGGGGTTAGGCTTGGCACTGACTGAGTACCGAATGTGGAGTACTCATGCCCTTTCCTGCGCATGTTTTCCCCATGTGCAGATCCAGGTACCAGTGCACCATATAGTGGCTAGGAGTATCTTAACAGCTGCTTAGGAGACTGTGAGGTAATTCTGCTGCATCTGCAGGATCTCACGAGTCCCCTTCCCACTATAGTATAGATATAGGAGATATATAGATACATTTTCCTTATTCCTTTGTATAGAGCTACAGTAATTGAGAGTTTGTGACTTTTTGATGTTCCGGGGTTTGGGAAAGTAAAAAGTTGTAAATGCCGAGCTGCTAAATTTTATAGTATTGCTTCTTCTTTACTGTTTTTTATTATTGTTTTGTCTTATTTTCTGCAAATTTTAGGATTACCTAGTCGTAGAGACTAGGTTCCGTCACGAGACCGTTCAGAGGGTAATTCGGGTCGTGACAAGTTGGTATCAGAGCGTCTAGGTTCATAGGAGTCACAAGTCACAAGCCGGTTTATTAGAGTATCATGGATCAGTGTGGAGATGTCTATATCTATCTTCGAGAGGCTATGTAACTATTAAGAACAATCAAATTATTTTGAATTCCTTATCGTACTATTTATTGTCATCAAATTCTTAAACTCTATTCTATTCTTGTTTTGCAGATGATTCCTACCCGTACCGGACGTAATGATGACCAGGCACCCGAAGCCCCAATCAGATCCACCAGAGGCAGGGGATGGGGTAGAGGACGAGCACACAGTGCAGCCCAAGCACCGGCTAGAGCAGAGGCAGAGGAGCCCCTAACAGCTACAGTTGGAGGGGCACAGGAGGTCCCTACTGTTACTCCTGACCTCCAGGAGACATTGGCTCAGTTCTTGAGTTCCTTCAGTACTCTGTCTCAGACGGGACTACTCCCGATACCTCCAGCTACACCCTAGGCTGGGGGAGGGACACAGACTCCCGCAGCCCGTACTCCTGAGCAGAGGGTTCATATTGCGTAGGTTCCAGAGTATATTCCTATGCCCCCAGCAGCTCCAGCTCAGCATGAGACTAGGATAGTTGTTCCTGAGGTAGAGCAACTCCGGCTTGAGAGGTACAAGAAGTACCACCCACCTGAGTTCAGCAGACTAGCTTCGGATAACGCCCTGGTTTTTCTTGAGGGGTGTCATCGCATTCTCCGCACTATGGGTATTATGGAGATGAATGGGGCTTTTTTCACTGCCTTCTAGCTGAGGGGAGCAGCTTATCAGTGGTGGCATGCTTTTGAGCTTAGTAGTCTGGACGAGGCAACTTCACTTACTTGGGCTCAGTTCTCCGAGATGTTCTTACTTGAGTTTGTCCCTCAGAGCCTTAGGGATGCTTCGCGTGCGGAGTTTGAGCAGCTATGCCAGGGTACAATGATTGTGTCAGGGTATGCAGTCCGTTACAATGATTTGGCTCACCATGCACCAGCTTTGGTTGTCACTGCCAGGGAGAGGGTTCGACGCTTTATTGAGGTACTCCACCCCAGTATTCGAACCAGCATGTCCAAAGAGCTGGAGACCGATATTACTTACCAGCAGTCCGTGAGTATTTCCTGAAGGATTGAGACTATGTTAGCCCGGGACAGGGAGGAAAGAGAGTCAAGAGGTCTCGAGAGACTGGTCATTTTTCAAGAGCCCGTGCACCACCAGTACGCTATGGTAGGGGTTTTGTTAGTTTCCCCATTCACTCAGCTCTTCCAGCAGCCAGTGGTATGCTAACTCCTCCTAGACCTCAGGAGCCTTATTATGCACCACCAGTATCTCATGTGCCTCCTGCTCGAGGTGCTATCACTGGCCAGTCTAGCAGGCCAGTTCAGAGTCAGCAGCAGCCGCCACGTCCTCTGAGGTGTTGTTTTGAGTATGGTGACCCTCGTCATATTATTAGAGATTTCCCCAAAGCGAGGAGGGGTGCACCACCTCAGACTTATCAGGTTCCACGTCTTCCACCAAGTCCCCAAGCTATTCTTCCAGCCCCATCTGCTACCCGACCATTTCAGGCAGCTCGAGGAGGAGGTCGGGAAGGTTAAGGAAACACTAGAGGGGGAGGCCAGGCTAGGTACTATGCTCTTCCAGCCTGATCCGAGGCCATTGCCTCAGATTCAGTCATTACAGGTATTGTTCCCATTTGTCATAGGGATGCATCGGTATTATTTGACCCATGCTCTACATATTCGTATGTGTCTTCTTATTTTGCTTCATATTTGGGGTTATCCCGGGATTCTTTGAGTTCCCCCGTATATGTTTCTACTCCTTTGGGAGATTCTCTATTTGTGGATCGTGTATATCGGTCGTGCTTGATTGTAATTAGTGGTTTTGAGACCAGGGCTGACTTACTATTACTAAGCATGGTAGATTTCGACGTTATATTGGGTATGGACTGGCTGTCTCCCTAATATTTTATTCTTGATTGTCACGCCAAGACCGTGACGTTGGCTGTGCCAGGATTATAGAGGTTAGAGTGGAGAGGTTCCTTAGAGTATACTCCCCACCGAGTCATTTCTTTTCTTAAGGCTCAACGGATGGTTGAAAAGGGGTGTGATACGTATTTGGCTTATGTGAGAGATGTTAGTGCTGAGACCCCTACGGTTGAGTCAGTTCCAGTTGTCAAGGACTATCCTGATGTATTTCCAGCAGATCTTCTGGGTATGCTGCCCGATAGAGACATTGATTTCGGCATTGACTTGTTGCCGGGCACTCAGCCCATTTCCATTCCTCCCTATCGCATGGCTCCTCCTGAGTTGAAGGAGTTGAAGTAGTTGAAGGAGCAGTTATTGGAGTTGCTTGAAAAAGGATTCATCAGACCTAGTGTATCACCTTGGGGCGCTCCGGTGTTATTTGTGAATAAAAAAGATGGATTGACTACCGGCAGCTGAATAAGGGGACAGTAAAGAACAGGTACCCATTGCCTCACATTGATGATCTGTTTGACCAGTTACAGGGTGCTAGGGTGTTCTCCAAGATTGATCTCTGTTCTGGTTATCATCAGTTGAAGATTCGGGAGCCGGATATCCCGAAGACTGCCTTCAGGACCAGATATGGTCACTATGAGTTCCTTGTTATGTCATTTGGGCTGACCAATGCCCCAACAACCTTCATGCACCTGATGCACAACGTATTTCGGCCTTATCTTGATACTTTTGTCATTATGTTCATTGATGACATTCTGGTATATTCTCGATCCCAGGAGGACCATGTGCAGCACTTGATGACTGTGCTTCAAACATTGAGGGAGAAGAAATTGTATGCCATGTTTTCTAAGTGTGAATTTTGTTTTGATTCTGTGGCATTCCTGGGCCATGTGGTTTCTTCGGATGGGATCAAGGTAGATCCGAAGAAGGTGGAGGCGATAAGAGTTGGCCCAGACCGTCCTCAGATACTGAGATCCGTAGTTTCCTCGATTTGGCTGGGTATTATCGCCGTTTTGTGGAGGTATTTTCATCCATTTCAGCGCCTACGACCACACTGACCCAGAAGGGTGCACCTTTTATATGGACTAAGGAGTGTGAGAGAGCTTTCAGAAGCTCAAGACAGCCCTCACTACAACTCCTGTGTTGGTATTGCCTACCGGTTCCGGGTCATATACAATCTATTGTGATGCTTCAAGGATTGGCCTGGGAGCAGTGTTAATGCAGGACGGTAGGGTAATTACCTACGCGTCCAGATAGTTGAAGGTTCATGAGAAAAACTACATGTTCATGATCTCAAGTTGGCAGCGATTGTTCACGCCCTGAAGATATGGTGTCATTATGTACATGGTATCTCAATTTCCGCCAGTGTACGTGGTTGGAGTGGATAATGGACTATGACATCACTATATTATACCACCAGGGGGAGGCCAATGTGGTGACCGATGTGACCATAGGTGATGATGGGGTGATGAGGATGCAGGGCTGTATTTGTGTACCCAACGTAGATGGGCTTCGGGAATTGATTGTTGAGGAGGCCCATAGTTCGCAGTATTCCATCCATACGGGTACCGTGAAGATGTACCAGGATCTGAGACAACAGTATTGGTAGCGAAGGATGAAGAAGGATAAAGTGGGGTTTGTAGCCAAGTGTCTCAACTGTCAGCAAGTCAAATGTGAGCATCAGAGATCGGGAGGGTTACTTCAGCAGATTGAGCTTCCACAGTGGAAATGGGAGAGGATCACCATGGACTTTGTGGTTGGACTTCCTCATACTTTGAGGAAACATGATGCTATTTGGGTGATTCTGGATCGGCTGACCAAATAAGCCCATTTCATTCCAGTGCTGACTACATATTCATCTGAGAGGTTGGCTGAGATTTATATCAGAGAGATTGTTCGCCTCCACGGTATCCCAGTATCTATCATTTCAGACAGAGGTGCACAGTTCTAAAGAAACGTTCAGCAGGAGTTAGGCACCAGGGTAGAGTTGAGTACAACGTTTCAACCTCAGACGGACAGGCAACCCAAGCGCACATTCAGATTCTCGAGGATATGCTTCGTGCCTGTGTGATAGATTTCGGAGGATCATGGGACCGATACTTTCCACTTCCAGAGTTTGCTTATAATAACATCTACCACTCCAGCATTCAGATGGCGCTATATGAGGCTTTGTATGGTAGGCAGTGCAGGTCTTCAGTGGGATGGTTTGGTCCGGGCGAGGCCCGATTGTTAGGTACAGACTTGGTTCACAATGCCCTGGCAAGGTGAAGGTGATTCAGGAAAGACTTCGGATAGCTTAGTCCAGGAAGAAGAGTTATGCAGAATGGAAGGTTTGTGACTTGGCATTTATGGCTGGTGATCGGGTTTTGCTTCGGGTATCGCCTATGAAGGGCGTCATGAGGTTCGCGAAGGAAGGCAAGATGAGTCTGATATTTACTGGCCCTTTTGAGGTGTTGCGACGTGTTGGGGAGGTTGCTTATGAGCTAGACCTGCCTCCCAGCCTAGTAGGGGTTCATCCGGCATTCCACGTATCCATGCTCCGGAAGTATCACGGTGACCCGACTCATGTTTTGGATTTCAGTTCAGTCCAGTTGGACAAGGATCTATCATATGTTGAGGAGCCAGTAGCTATCTTGGACAGGAAGGTCAGGAAGCTCAAGTCAAAGGATATTGCGTCAGTAAAGGTTCAATGGAGTTGTCAGCCAATCGAGGAGGCGACTTGGGAGACCAAGCAGGATATGCGAAGTCAGTACCCTCATCATTTCACAACATCATGTATGTTTCTAAACTCATTCAAGAACGAACGATATTTTTAATAGGGGGAGGATGTAACGAACCGGTCGGTCATTTTGAGAGTTAGCGCCCTAATCCCCTAATAACCACTTCTCCCATATATATTTATGTTATTGGAACTTGTCGGAGCGTTGAGTGATGAAATCCGGAGTGATATATTGCACACATAGTCCATAAATGTGGATTTTAGCCTTTGAAATCAGGTTGTAGCTAGAGTTGTGTGAAGAAGGATCCGGAATGGAATTCTATCGACTCCGTTAGCTCCGCTAGGTAATTTCGGGGTTAGGAGCATGTTCGAAATGTGTTTTCGAGGTCGGTTGTAGATTTAGCTTGAATTGGTGAAAGTTAGAATTTCGAAGATATTGGCCGATAGGTGAAATTTTGATATCGGACTCGGAATAGAATTTCGAAAGTGTCAGTAGGTCCGTAATTCCATTTGTGACTCGTGTGAAAAATTTGAGGTCATTCGGATGAGTTTTGACATATTTCGGCATCAGATGTGAATTTTGGAAATTTCATAAGTTCTTAGGCTTGAATCCATGCATAATTGATGATTTTGATGTTATGATATGTGTTTTAAGGCTCGACTAAGTTTGAACAAGGTATTAGGGTCATTTGGTAGGTTTGGTTGAGGTCCCGGGGGCCTCGGGGTTGTTTGAGATGCCCAATGGGTGAATTGGGAACTTTAAGAGCAGCTGAACCATTTCTGGTTCTGGTGTCTCGCACCTGCGATGGTTTTTCCGCAGGTGTGGATGTGCAGGTGAAAATGGGTGAACGCAGGTGCGGATGTAGTTCAGGCTAGCCAGACTCACAGGCACAGAAGAATATCCGCAGGTACGGAGCCGCACCTACGACCCAGCCACCTCAGGTGCCACCCCAGGCCTCTTAATGAGTTTCCACACCTTCGATTGTGTTTCCGTAGGTACGGCACCGCAGGTGTGCTCCTAAGGTCGGAGGTGCGGAATCCCTTGCCTACTTATAGCAAAATCCAAGGGTTTGAAATTCATAACTCCAAAATCAATTGAGAGCTCGTGTTTGGTGATTTTCAGTGAAATTTGAAGAGGAGAATCATAGGTAATGGTTTCTAACCTTAATCCATTTGTATATCAATAATCTCTATCAATGTCCTCAATCTAATCAATAAAATTGGATGAAACCCCATGAAATTGGGATGAAACTTCCCCAAGTAGAAATATGAGGATTTAGGGAGATTTAGACATCGGATTTTGTTGATTCTTATTCGAGTGAGTTCATGAGCAAATGGGTGTTCGAGAAATATAATTTTTACCCAATTCCTAGACGTGGGCCCAGGGGACTTTTCGGGTGAATTTCCTAATTTCGCGTATTATTAGCTTCAAACTTATTAGTTATTTTGTTTCCTTGAAATGATATTTACACTATGCAATCGAATTGACTAGATTTGGGCCACCCCGAGTTGGATACTCGTGGCAATAATGTGGTATTGAGTTGATTAGTGCAGTCAAGGTAAGTGGCTTGCCTAACACTGTGTTGGGGACTTCCCCTTAGGCATTTTTATACTGATTTTATTACGTGGACGCCGTGTACGTGGGGTGACGAGTGCGTACACGGGTCATTGTTGCTAAACTTCCACTTTTCCTTCCATGGGATCACTCATTTCCATTCCTATATTAATGTTTCCTGTCTTAACTGAGTAGTTAGCTTAATTAAGCATGACTACATGTCCTTACTTGATTTCCTCTTATTTGCTACTAGTTGCACCATGCTTAGGTATTTTTACTATATTATTACCTGTTGTTTTTTTTGAACTGTTTAATTAGGCCGTACCCGACATACTTCTACATTGCATATTTAAATTGGGACTACGGACCGAGATTCGTGAGCTTTCCCATGTACTTTATTGCATATTTAAATTGGGACTAAGGACCGAGATCCGGGAGCTTTCCCCATGTACTGCATTGCATATTTAAATTGGGACTACAGACCGAGATCTGGGAGCTTTCTCCCTGTACTGCATAGCATATTTAAATTGGGACTACGGAGTGAGATCCGGGAGCTTTCCCCTTGTACTGTATTTCATATTTACTGTTGAGACATATGTTGTGCTGAGCCGAGGGATCTCTCTCTGTCATTAATACTTCAAATTTCCATTAATCATGTTTATCATTGCTTGTCTATGTTTCACTTTTTAAATTTATAACTGATTTTTTTTAAAACTCAGTAGAGCCTCAACCTGACCTCGTCACTACTTGACTGGGGTTAGGCTTGGCACTTACTGAGTACCGAATGTGGAGTACACACACCCTTTCATGTGCATGTTTTCCCCATGTGCAGATCCAGGCACCAGTGCACCGTACAGTGGCTAGGCGTATCTTAGCAGCTACTTAGGAGACCGCGAGGTAATTCTGCGGCATTCGCAGGATCTCAAAAGGGAAAGCCTTTTTGAAAAGGGGCTAAGAACCCTGATTTGAAGATGAAGAGACGCTTTAGAAAATCTGAGATTCTTTAAGATAACAGAAAAATAATATGGAATATACCCATATCTATTGCAGATCTAAGAAATCCAGTGTTAAAATTTGGGTTTCAGAGAGAGAGAACCCAAAGAGAAAGAGAGAATCGGCTTAGAAACCAGAGGTTCTAGCCGGAGATGGGAGGATCTAACTCAGATGGCCATGGACGGCCTGAAAATGGCATGAAAGCCATGGGAGGTGAGCACGGACCCCTGGGGGTGGGTGAGTAATCAACCAGTCCCTTGAGGACCTCAGGGATGCAAGAATCGAGCCATAGAGGCCAGGGGGTAGGGAACAATCATTGTTACCGGCGAACCAGAGAATGGCGAGGGATTTAGGGTTTGATGCAGAGAGGATTTGAGAGAGAAGGGGAAGGGGATGACGGCGGAGAGATGGTGAGGGAAATGAGAGAAGTGAGGGTTTGGGAGGGGGGTCGTTTTGATTAATTATTGAAAGGATAAATCCGGACCGTGGCTCTGAGTGATCGATGGTCAGGATTGAAATGGGGTATTGGGTTGGGTGGACTTAGGTTTTGGGCCTGGGATATTTGGGCCAATTAATTGGGTTGGGATCAGATTGATTTAGGCTATAATTGAAAATAAAAATGGCTAGTTATTAAATACCCAATTAAATAAATTAATTTATAAAATAGCCGTTAATTATAAAAATGAATTTCATGCATAGAAAATAATTAAGAATAATTACTTAGTATTTAAAGTAAAAATGATTAAATTTTGGATAAAAGATAGTATAAAATCGTATGATTGAGCTATAATTGCAAAGCTATTGCAATTATAGCCAAAAGGTGCTAATCTGGCTAATTATGAAATATTTTGGTCTTAATAGGACCAAAAATAATTAATGAAACCCAGAAATTCTTTTGAAATCATTTTGTAATGTAATTTCATAATTATTTATTGGAAATAAAATGCTGGATAGATTAATACAAATATAGAGAAATTGTGGAAAAATATCAATTAGTATTGATACATGATCTTCAAGCTATATAAGCAAATTTAAAATATTT
The DNA here is from genome assembly GCA_005239525.1 of Nicotiana knightiana. Classification (NCBI taxonomy): domain Eukaryota; kingdom Viridiplantae; phylum Streptophyta; class Magnoliopsida; order Solanales; family Solanaceae; genus Nicotiana; species Nicotiana knightiana. The sequence continues at coordinate 40,926 of ML399801.1, read as the reverse complement.
TTAGGAAAAGCTGGTATCAACACAAATCTTCATAATAGTTCTTAGATTCTTGCACAGATCTTCTTAAATTCTTCATATCTCGTTGTTCAACCTTCAAACTTGTTCTTCCAAATCTCCATTCTTCTTCTTCAAATCATCAAATTTCACCAGCCAACAATGGCTAAAACTTCCAAGCCAGTCCCTCACAGGCTGCCTCTTCATCATCCTAACCGGCTGCTGGTACCAAGGTGGTATCCTGAAATAGTTGTCCTCAAGGCGGGTGCTCCCGGCGTGGCTACCACCAAGTCGGCAACTGCCGAACCGGCTCTAGAGCCCCTTTGAAAATGTTTATTCTCGGGGGTTGTTCTATCATAGAAGACTTCAAGGTTGAGAAACCCTCGTCCAAGAAAGACCGGGGTGAAGGAGCATCAAGGTACATATGCTCCATGGACGAAGTCATCCTTCCAGTGGTCCAAGAGGACTGTAATTGGAGAGGCAAGGACGTGGTAGTCCCGAGTCCGAGGATACTATTACTATCCACGTGGAGGGGTAGTTAAGTGTTTAAACTTACACCTTCATGTGGGGCCCAGTGGACCCGATTATTTTGGACTTTTGCAAGAGTTAAGAGGAGTGCTTTAGGAAAATCCACCCGTCCGTATGAAGGATCGTGATCCTCCTTCGTTACTTCATGAACAAGACCGAGTCTCGTCGATTCACCATTGATCATTTACTTTGTTTATACAGCCCCTGAATCTTCCGAGAGGATATAATTAAAATTTCTCGCCAGGCCAGCAAGGCCCCATTTTCGAACATTAATTGTCACGATCCAATTTATCCTATAGGCCGTGATGGGGCCCAACGCTACCGCTAGGCAAGTCAACAGTGAACTAACCACATAGTTGTTTCTTTAAATATTTTTAAAATAGCTGATTTTTAATTAATGCATAAATAAGAAGAAAAAATTTAATATGATTAGAGATAACTAATTTTAAGAGCAAATGAGATAAGTTAAATAACCCAAAAGTTTTCATGTGTCTACTAGCATAATTTTCAAGACATGGTATCACAAGTGTATGAGATACAAGTAGAATTTAAAAAACAATACTACACTACTGTCTGAAGTGAAATAGACAGAAAGTAAAAACAAAATGATGACTTTAGGTGTTGCAGAACGGACTCGGAAGGCAGCTCATCGCTAAGTCTCGAGGAAGTCAAGGATGCACGCCGGACTAATAACTAGATGCACCTGCCTCAGATCCTGCACGATTCATGTAGAAGTGTAGTGTGAATACATCAACAACATGTACTCAGTAAGTATTTAGTCTAACCTCGAAAAAGTAGTGATGAGGGGTCGGCTTCGACACTTACTGTGGGCTAACAATAAATTACTGAAATTATAGCTAAGCATGGACTATATAAATACAACTGAAAATTCAATAACAAGAAGTAAATGAACAATTCTTTCACTAATAGTAAATCCCAAATTAATTTCCATCATTTAACAAATTAATCTCTCAAGCAAATGAAACAATCAATTATAATTGGGCTCCAAGAATTATTACGCACGAATTATGCCGAGGTCATATGGACCGATCCAACATACAAATATATAACTTGTGCAATGCTGAGGGTAGAATGACACAAACCATAGATGCATCTAACGAGGAGTTCAGACCTCTCCCCAAGTATCACATGATTTGGGTCCTAAATTACCCGGGCATAAGCATAATTAGTAGCTACATACGGACTCTCGTGACCTCGTTCGTACGTAGCCCCCACAAATAGAAGGACATATTAATTCAATTCACCTATGGGGTTAAGTCAATCTTACAAGGTTAGAAAAGAGACTTACCTCGTCTCAAAGTTCACTTTCCGATCCAAAATTGTGCTTTAAACCCTCAACATGGTGCCAAACGACTCGAAACTAGTCAAATGTTATATAAAAGAGTCAATATATGTTAAAAAGATCATATCCTAACTATTAAAGTTATTTCCCAACCCTAGTTGAAGAATTCCTAAAATTCACCCCAAGCCCACGTGTCTAGATTTCGGATTCCGGAAGTATTTGAAGAAAGTTGTGACCCTTAACCGCATGACTCAAAATATATAATTTTCACTAAATTCCATAACATTTTTCGTGGTTAAATCCCATTTTTATCAAAACCTATATTTTCACCTAAACCCATGATTTCCACAAATTTACATGTTAAAATTTACTCGTAATCTATGTATTAAACAAACATTAGGTAGAAATTACTTACCTCCAATAGCTAGGTTGAAATACCAACTTTTGAGGCTCCAAAATCGCCCAAGAGTGCAATAAAAGAACCCAAAAATGGCTAAGTCTCGATTTGTATAACATACTGCCCAGCTGCCTTCTTCTTCGCAAACGCAGAACAGGACTCGCATGCTTGATGGCAAACGACCAGGCCCAGAAAAGCTTGGCCTATGCGAACGCGACCAGGGCCTCGCGAACGCGGAGGTTTACCATCCTACCCTACGTCAACGTGTGGGCACCTTCACGAAAGCGAAGAGAAACTGGCACTGACCCTTCCCGAGTCCCTTCCTTCTACGCGAAAGCGATGGGGCCTTCGTGAACGCGTAGGACTGGGACCTCAAGACTATACGAACCCGACCCCTTTTATCGCGAATGCGAAGGGAAAAGTGCCCCACTGTCCAAATTCTTCATCATGAGCGTGTGGGTCCTTCCACATTCGTGAAGAGGGAAACCAGAACTGGAATTTCTGGATTTTCTAACTCAGCTCCGGGCGGTCTGAAAAACCCTAGAGCCACTCGGGACCCCATCCAAATTCACCAGCAAGTCCATAAACATGATACGGACCTGCTAGAACTCTCGAAATTCATAAAACAACAAAAAAACCAAGAATGACACCCTAAAACAAAATCGAACCAAGTTATGAACTTCAAGTTTCCAAATCACTTCGAACGCGCCGAATCATAGTTACACTACTCAGAATGACACCACATTTCACCATACAGAACTATTACCGTCTGAGAATCCCAATTGGATTTCGGTAATACCAAAACCTACTCCAAACAAAATTTAAAGAACTTTAAAACCTTCAAAGAGCCAACTTTCACTATTAGGCGCCGAATTGCTCCCGGGTCATCCAAAACCCGATCCGAACATACGCCCAAATTTGAAATCATCATACAGACCTATTGGAACCGTCAAATAAAAATTCTGAGGTCGTTTACTCAAAACGTTGACAGAAGTCAAACTTAGACTTTTAAAATCAAACCAAGGAAATAGACAGAAAGTAAAATAAAAATGAAGACTTTAGGTGTTGCAGAACGGACTCGGAAGGCAGCTCATCCTTAAGTCTCGAGGAAGTCAAGGATGCACGCCGGACTAATAAACAGATGTACCTGCCTCAGATCCTGCACGATTCATGTAGAAGTGTAGTGTGAATACATCAACAACAAGTACTCAGTAAGTATTTAGTCTAACCTCGAAAAAGTAGTGATGAGGGGTCGGCTTCGACACTTACTATCGGCTAACAATAAATTACTGAAATTATAGCTAAGCATGGACTATATAAATACAACTGAAAATTCAATAACAAGAAGTAAATGAACAATTCTTTCACTAATAGTAAATCCCAAATTAATTTCCATCATTTAACAAATTAATCTCTCAAACAAATGAAACAATCAATTATAATCGGGCTCTAAGAATTATTACGCACGAATTATGCCGAGGTCGTATGGACCGATCCAACATACAAATATATAACTTGTGCAATGTCGAGGGTCGAATGAAACAAACCATAGATGCATCTAACGAGGCGTTCGGACCGCTCCACAAGAAGAGGAAATATTTTATAAACAACCGATTCGAAGATTATTAAGAGGCTAATATTCAAGGAAACATCAATTTTCATTAACGGTCAAGTAGCTTGTCCAGAACTCAAATAAATGAAATTCGACCTTTCAAAATTCCTGTATCAAGTTCCAATATGATTTAAGCTAACAAGTAGGGTGCCAACATCGCAAGTATCACATGATTTGGGTCACAAAATACCCGGACATAAGCATAATTAGTAGCTACATACGGACTCTCGTCACCTTGTTCCTACGTAGCCCCCACAAATAGAAGCACATATTAATTTAATTCACCTATGTGGTTAAGTCTCTCTTAAAAGTTTAGAAAAGAGACTTACCTCGTCCCAAAGCTCACTTTCTGATCCAAAATTGTGCTTTAAACCCTCAACACGGTGCCAAACGACTCGAAACTAGTCAAATGTTATATAAAATAGTCAATATATGTTCAAAAGTTCATATCCTAACTATTAAAGTGATTTCCCAACCCTAGTTGAAGAATTCCTAAAATTCACCCCCAAGCCCACGTGTCCGGATTTCGAATTCCGTAAATATTTGAAGAAAGTTATGACCCTTAACTGCATGAACTCAAATATATGACTTTCACTAAATTCCATAACTTTTTTCGTTGTTAAATCCTATTTTTATCAAAACCTATGTTTTCACCTAAACCCATGATTTCCATAAATTTACATGTTAAAATTTACTCGCAATCTATGTATTAAACAAACATTAGGTAGAAATTACATACCTCCAATAGCTAGGTTGAAATACCCACTTTTGAGGCTCTAAAATCGCCCAAGAGTGCAATAAAAGAACCCAAAAATGGCTAAGTCCCGATTTGTATAACATACTGCCCAGCTGCCTTCTTCTTCGCAAACGCAGAAAAGGCCTCGCATGTGCGAAGAAAAACGACCAGGCCCAGAAAAGCTTGGCCTATGCGAACGCGACCAGGGCCTCGCGAACGCGGAGGTTTACCAGCCTACCCTACGTAAACGCGTGGGCACCTTCACAAAAGCGAAGAGAAACTGGCACTGACCCTTCCCAAGTCCCTTCCTTCTACGTGAAAGCGATGGGGCCTTCACAAACGCATAGGATGGGACCTCAAGACTCTACGAACCCGACCCCTTTTGTCGCGAATGCGTAGGGAAAAGTGCCCCACTGTCCAAATTCTTCATCATGAGCGTGTGGGTCCTTCCTCATTCGTGAAGAAGGAAACCAGAATTGAAATTTATGGATTTTCTATCTCAGCTGCGGGCGGTCTGAAAAACCCTAGAGCCACTCGGGACCCCGTCCAAATTCACCAACAAGTCCATAAACATGATACAAACCTGCTAGAACTCTCGAAATGCATAAAACAACAACAAAAAAAACAAGAATCACACCCTAAAATAAAATCGAACCAAGTTATGAACTTCATGATTCCAAGTCGCTTCGAACGTGCCGAATCATAGTTACACTACTCAGAATCACACCACATTTCACCATACAGAACTATTCTCGTTTGAGAATCCCAATTGGATCTCGGTAATACCAAAACCTACTCCAAACCAAATTTAAAGAACTTTAAAAAAGAGCCAACTTTCACTATTAGGCGCCGAATTGCTCCCAGGTCATCCAAAAACCGATCCGAACATACGCCCAAATTTGAAATCATCATACAAACCTATTGGAACCGTCAAATAAAGATTCCGAGGTCGTTTACTCAAAACGTTGACAGAAGTCAAACTTAGCCTTTTAAAATCAAAACAAGGAAATAGACAGAAAGTAAAAACCAAATGAAGACATTAGGGGTTGCAGAACGGACTCGGAAGGCAGCTTATCGCTAAGTCTCAAGGAAGTCAAGGATGCACGCCAGACTGATAACCAGATGTACCTGCCTCAGATCCTACACGATTCATGTAGAAGTGTAGAGTGAATACATCAACAACATGTACTCAGTAAGTATTTAGTCTAACCTCGAAAAAGTAGTGATGAGGGGTCGGCTTCGGCACTTACTATGGGCTAACAATAAATTACTGAAATTATAGTTAAGCACGGACTATATTAATACAACTGAAAATTCAATAACAAGAAGTAAATGAACAATTCTTTCACTAATAGTAAATCCCAAATTAATTTCCATCATTTAAAAAATTAATCTCTCAAACAAATGAAACAATCAATTATAATTGGGCTCCAAGAATTATTACGCACGAATTATGCCGAGGTCGTATGGACCAATCCAACATACATATATATAACTTGTGCAATGCCGAGGGTCGAATGACACAAACCATAGATGCATTTAACGAGGCGTTCGGACCGCTCCACAAGAAGAGGAAATATTTTATAAACAACCGATTCAAAGATTATTAAGAGGCTAATATTCAAGGAAACATCAATTTTCATTAACGGTCAAGTAGCCCGTCCAAAACTCAAATAAATGAAATTCGACCTTTTAAAATTCCTGTATCAAGTTCCAATATGACTTGAGTTAACAAGTAGGGTGCCAACATTGCAAGTATCACATGATTTGGGTCCTAAACTACCCAGACATAAGCATAATTAGTAGCTACATACGGACTCCCGTCACCTCGTTCGTACGTAGCCCCAAAAAATAGAAGCACATATTAATTCAATTCACCTATGTGGTTAAGTCTCTCGTACAAGGTTAGAAAAGAGACTTACCTCGTCTCAAAGCTCACTTTCCGATCCAAAATTGTGCTTTAAACCCTTAACACGGTGCCAAACGACTCGAAACTAGTCAAATGTTATATAAAATAGTCAATATATGTTCAAAAGTTCATATCCTAACTATTAAAGTGATTTCCCAACCCTAGTTGAAGAATTCCTAAAATTCACCTCCAAGCCCACGTGTCCAGATTTCGAATTCCGTAAATATTTGAAGAAAGTTGTGACCCTTAACCGCATGAACTCAAATATATGATTTTCACTAAATTCCATAACTTTTTTCGTTGTTAAATCCCATTTTTATCAAAACCTATGTTTTCACCTAAACCCATGATTTCCACAAATTTACATGTTAAAATTTACTCGCAATCTATGTATTAAACAAACATTAGGTAGAAATTACATACCTCCAATAGCTAGGTTGAAATACCCACTTTTGAGGCTCTAAAATCGCCCAAGAGTGCAATAAAAGAACCCAAAAATGGCTATGTCCCGATTTGTATAACATACTGCCCAGCTGCCTTCTTCTTCGCAAACGCAGAAAAGGCCTCGCATGTGCGAAGAGAAACGACCAGGCCCAGAAAAGCTTGACCTATGCGAACGCGACCAGGGCCTCGCGAACGCGGAGGTTTACCAGCCTACCCTACGTAAACGTGTGGGCACCTTCACGAAAGCGAAGAGAAACTGGCACTGACCCTTCCCAAGTCCCTTCCTTCTACGTGAAAGCGATGGGGCCTTCACGAACGCGTAGGATGGGACCTCAAGACTCTACGAACCTGACCCCTTTTATCGCGAATGCGTAGGGAAAAGTGCCCCACTGTCCAAATTCATCATCATGAGCGTGTGGGTCCTTCCTCATTCGTGAAGAAGGAAAACAGAATTGAAATTTATGGATTTTCTAACTCAGCTGCGGGCGGTCTGAAAAACCCTAGAGCCACTCGGGACCCCGTCCAAATTCACCAACAAGTCCATAAACATGATACAAACCTGCTAGAAGTCTCGAAATGCATAAAACAACAAAAAAAACCAAGAATCACACCCTAAAACAAAATCGAACCAAGTTATGAACTTCATGTTTCCAAGTCGCTTCGAACGCGCCGAATCATAGTTACACTACTCAGAATCACACCACATTTCACCATACAGAACTATTCCCGTTTGAGAATCCCAATTGGATCTCGGTAATACCAAAACCTACTCCAAACCAAATTTAAAGAACTTTAAAAAAGAGCCGAATTTCACTATTAGGCGCCGAATTTCTCCCAGGTCATCCAAAAACCGATCCGAACATACGCCCAAATTTGAAATCATCATACAAACCTATTGGAACCGTCAAATAAAGATTCCGAGGTCGTTTACTCAAAACATTGACAGAAGTCAAAGTTAGCCTTTTAAAATCAAACCAAGGAAATAGACAGAAAGTAAAAACCAAATGAAGACATTAGGGGTTGCAGAACGGACTCGGAAGGCAGCTCATCGCTAAGTCTCAAGGAAGTCAAGGATGCACGCCGGACTGATAACCAGATGTACCTGCCTCAGATCCTGCACGATTCATGTAGAAGTGTAGCGTGAATACATCCACAACATGTACTCAGTAAGTATTTAGTCTAACCTCGAAAAAGTAGTGATGAGGGGTCGGCTTCGGCACTTACTATGGGCTAACAATAAATTACTGAAATTATAGTTAAGCATGGACTATATTAATACAACTGAAAATTCAATAACAAGAAGTAAATGAACAATACTTACACTAATAATAAATCCCAAATTAATTGCCATCATTTAAATAATTAATCTCTCAAACAAATGAAACAATCAATTATAATTGGGCTCCAAGAATTATTACGCACGAATTATGCCAAGGTCGTATGGACCGATCCAACATACATATATATAACTTGTGCAATGCCGAGGGTCAAATGACACAAACCATAGATGCATTTAACGAGGCGTTCGGACCGCTCCACAAGAAGAGGAAATATTTTATAAACAACCGATTCAAAGATTATTAAGAGGCTAATATTCAAGGAAACATCAATTTTCATTAACGGTCAAGTAGCCCGACCAAAAGTCAAATAAATGAAATTCGACCTTTCAAAATTCCTGTATCAAGTTCCAATATGACTTAAGTTAACAAGTAGGGTGCCAACAGCGCAAGTATCACATGATTTGGGTCCTAAACTACCCGGACATAAGCATAATTAGTAGCTACATACGGACTCCCGTCACCTCGTTCGTACGTAGCCCCCACAAATAGAAGCACATACTAATTCAATTCACCTATGTGGTTAAGTCTCTCTTACAAGGTTAGAAAAGAGACTTACCTCGTCTCAAAGCTCACTTTCCGATCCAAAATTGTGCTTTAAACCCTCAACACGGTGCCAAACGACTCGAAACTAGTCAAATGTTATATAAAATAGTCAATATATGTTCAAACGTTCATATCCTAACTATTAAAGTGATTTCCCAACCCTAGTTGAAGAATTCCTAAAATTCACCCCCAAGCCCACGTGTCCGGATTTCGAATTCCGTAAATATTTGAAGAAAGTTGTGACCCTTAACCGCATGAACTCAAATATATGATTTTCACTAAATTCCATAATTTTTTCGTTGTTAAATCCCATTTTTATCAAAACCTATGTTTTCACCTAAACCCATGATTTCCACAAATTTACATGTTAAAATTTACTCGCAATCTATGTATTAAACAAACATTAGGTAGAAATTACATACCTCCAATAGCTAGGTTGAAATACCCACTTTTGAGGCTCTAAAATCGCCCAAGAGTGCAATAAAAGAACCCAAAAATGGCTAAGTCCCGATTTGTATAACATACTGCCCAGCTGCCTTCTTCTTCGCAAACGCAGGAAAGGCCTCGCATGTGCGAAGAGAAACGACCAGGCCTAGAAAAGCTTGGCCTATGCGAACGCGACCAGGGCCTCGCGAACGCGGAGTTTACCGGCCTACCCTACGTAAACGCGTGGGCACCTTCACAAAAGCGAAGAGAAACTAGCACTGACCCTTCCCAAGTCCCTTCCTTCTAATCGAAAGCGATGGGGCCTTCACGAACGCGTAGGACTGGGACCTCAAGGCTCTACGAACCCGACCCCTTTTAACGCGACTGCGAAGGGAAAAGTGCCCCATTGTCCAAATTCTTCATCATGAGCGTGTGCGTCCTTCCACATTCGTGAAGAAGGAAACCAGAATTGGAATTTTTGGATTTTCTAACTCAGCTCTAGGCGGATTGAAAAACCCTAGAGCCACTCGGGACCCCGTCCAAATTCACCAACAAGTCCATAAACATGATACGGACCTGCTAGAACTCTCGAAATGCATAAAACAACAAAAAAACCATGAATCACACCCTAAAACAAAATCGAACCAAGTTATGAACTTCAAGTTTCCAAATCGCTTCGAACGCGCCGAATCATAGTTACACTACTCAGAATCACACCACATTTCACCATACAGAACTATTCCCATTTGAGAATCTCAATTGGATCTCGGTAATACCAAAACCTACTCCAAACCAAATTTAAAGAACTTTAAAACCTTCAAGGAGCCAACCTTCACTATTAGGCGCTGAATTTCTCCCGGGTCATCCAAAACCCGATTCGAACATGCGCAAAATTTGAAATCATCATACAAAACTATTGTAACCGTCAAATAAAGATTCCGAGGTCGTTTTCTCAAAACGTTGACAGAAGTCAAACTTAGCCTTTTAAAATCAAACCAAGGAACCAAGTATTCTCTTTTCAACCCGAACCCTTCCAAACCCAGAACTAACTATCCCCGCAAGTCAATAAATAGTAAAAGCACATACATGTAGTCTTATTTAGGGGAACAAGGTTCTAAAAGCAAAACAAGCGGTCTGGTCGTTACATTGATGAAGATCGAGACCGGCGTTGGCTGGGATGCTTTGTTCGGGTAAAGACCGAAGACTTTATTCCTCTCGAGTTCATGTCGTTCCCTTAGAAGTTGAATGCATCTCGTTAGTGCAGCCTTTTATTAAGAATCAAATTTTCTTCATTTTCTTTTCATTCATTCACATTTGTTATTGTGTAGCTGTTGTCCGGGTTCCAAATGTGGTCTCTCGACTTAAGGAGTAGATTGAAGGCATCTGCAAACAAATTTCATACCTCGAGCGCTCATGGAGCAAATTGTCGAATGGCTGATGGGAGGCTCGTTCTCATTGTAAGGTTCTCCTCAAATAGTTGTTATCGTTTCCTTAGCTCACATTATACTGATTTCTCTTCTCTCTTTCCCCCGAGCTTAGGCCTGTGGAAGGGGATGAGGGCGTGCAGTTGATCCATCTGTTATGGGACAACCCGGGGCTGCCATATGAGAAAAGAAGAAAAGAAAAAGAAAACCTTCGGCTCCCCGAGTCCTGAGGTAAAACCAAAGAAGACGGTAGCTTTCAAGCCCAGGAAGAGCACCAACTCTTGGGTGCCAGACTCTAATTCTCTTTTCCTGCTCAGGGATGAGCCGGAAGAAGATGAAATTTTCATTACTCATAGATCGACCCTTCCCAAGGACAATGAGGCAACCGAGGGGGAGACTCAGGAGGCTGACCAACCTCAGACTCGAGAGGTCGATATAAAGATCGGAGGTGGGACCTCACGGTATGCCAGATCTGCTCTGAAGGAAGCGCCCGGTATAATAAAGATTGTGGGTACACCCTCAAACACTGATTCCATGCTCGGGGAGGCCCAAGCAGGAAAGAAAGTACAATAAAGGGTACTATGGCGCGGACGATCCCCTTCATTCTCCTTTTGATGGTGTGGACTCATCCACTTTAGGAGATTTTTTCAGACTGGGTGACCTAGAAATCTCGAATAAGGACACATCTTCAGAAGCTGGAGGGCCTAGTTCGAGCCCAAGATTGATTAATCAATTTCTCGCTCCGAGCATGGCCCCCAATCATAAAATATCAGTTATTCTTACCGTCCCGGAGGATGCACAGGATCTACCCGCTCCCGTGGGCATAGCCAACTACCTCCAATTCCTTGTGACTGAGGAGGATCAGGAAAAAATGAACGAGGTGAATATGCCGTGACTTTTAAATGAGGCGCAACAGGCGCTGAACCGGGTAAGGCATCATTACGTCCCTTTGAATTATACTTAAGTTTGGATATTTATCATGACTTTCATTGTTTTTCAGGGCTCGGTACTTCATCATGAAACTTTTCTTCGGAACTGTGTTGAGGTCATCCAACTTGAGCTTGAGCTAAATAAGATGGATCAGTAAAGTGATACGTACAAGCTCCTCAATGAGCAACAAGACGGGGTCATTAAGGACCTTCAGCCAGAGCTGGATGGGGCCCAAAAAGAAGCATTGGTCCTGAGGCGGGAGCATGCCGACTTAGTTGAAAAGGTAAAGGTTTTTGCAGTTAGAAGCGAGGAACTAGTCATAGTGGCTAACGACAAAATCTCACAGCTTTAGCAGAAGTTCGAATAGATTGACCAACTCCAACAGGAAATGGATGAGATCCAAGTCATGGTCGATTAGTGGAAGACAGCTTCATGGTTGTCTTAGAGAAGGAAATCGCCCAGGCAAAGCTGTCTTTGGTGGAGGTTCAGCTTCGGGTGGGAAAGGAGAAATTTGATAACGGGCTCAGCTAAATGAAGATCTCCAAACAAAATTGAGCTCGGCCGCCGCAAAATGGTATGCCCTTGGTAAAGATCTCGAAGCAATGAGGTCCAAGTTTGAGACAAACTCAACCAATGTTGATGAGATGGTTGCCCAATACAAGGCCAGCGTCGAAGCAGTCGAGGCTCGCTTGAAGACCAATACCGAATATGTGAGGCGTCTGTCTCGAAGGGAGACCCTAGAATAGATCCATGACCGAGGCTTTGACCTGTCGGCCGAGATCGAGGAAGCTAAAAGTCTTCCGACCGAGGCGAAAAGGTTTTTTTGCCACCGGTTTTTGACGACCCGAGGTCTTCAAACTTATTTTGGAAGACAGTCCCCGAGTGGGGGTAGTCCTAGGGCTTGGATAGGGTTAGCCTTGGGCTTGATAGTCCCCGGACAAGTATAGTCCTTAGACTTGATGCTCTAAAAGAAAAAAATACGTAATAAGAATGTGGTAAGTGAGATCGTACCTTAGAAGTAGTACCTCTTTATGTGCATCATGTTCCAGTTGTTCGGTAGCTGTGCATCATTTCCTGCTTCGAATTTGTATGAGCCTTTACCGGTAATGTCGATGACTCGATATGGTCCTTCCAATTCGGCCACAACTTCCCCCTAAGAACAGAGAGATTTTTACGTGGAAAAAACCTGGCTCAAAAGCTGAAAAAACCACGACCTATTTCCCAGTACGATTTTCCCAAAACTCTTTACTAAATCAATGAGCCAAAACAACATTTACAAAAAATCTTTTAAAAACCTAGATTACCTATAATCCCTTGTAGCAAACTAGCCTCTAGCTATTTGCGACAAACTCCAAGTTAGTTATAACTTGAACACGGAGTACCTATTACAGACGCTTCAAGATAAAGCTGAAAAGGTACAAGTTAAAACCACCTACTACAAATAAACTAGACTAAAAGACAACAGTTGGAATTGATTCTTCTAGCTGGTTCAAGTAGCTTCAGATTCACAAACTCAAATTTCACACGAATTGCTTGCAAAATTGCCTCGCTAATTTTGCTCTCAATTCTTGCTTAGCTTCTGCTTTTGTGCGTCACTGTACAATAAGAACAATCTGTAATATATAGGATTAGTAGATAAGTAAACAAATAGAGTTCTAATGCTACTATTCCTTGTTGGAAGAGTTCTAGTTAATCCCAACTCCTCAAATCCTTCCTTATCTTAGATTCTGTTCTTACTGAATAAGGAGTCCTTCTCCTTATTATTTTTGCAATCTTTTCGATCAGGAGATATCTCTATTTTACCAGATTTCATGTATCTCCTTCATGTGCACCTCACATGCCTTTGACTTTGCTTGTGTCTATGTTGCCAGTGATGGACCTGGTTCATTTCTAAGTTCCTTCGTCAATTTAAAACTATTCAATTTCTTGGGCTAACAAATTCCCCCTTTTTGATGATGACAAACTTTGTGCGTCCATAAGCTTAGGCCTTTATCCAGCTTCATCCAACATTGACACATATTATAGTATTAGCATTTATCACAAAAGAACCAGCAACATTAGGTTATAAATATCACATGTTCAGAGCAACACAATTCTTCCCCCTTTTGGCATACTCTAAAAGTTGCAACAATTTATGGGAATCCCAGACTTTTAAGAATTACTCATGGCCACTTGGGCAACTGCAAGTGCAATCATGGATTAATCATCAATAATCAACTAAGAATTCAAATTATCAAGGAATTAGAAACACTAAATAAGATCAAAAGCATCAAATTTCATTGATAGAAAGTGCGGTTCTTCCATAAACCACAAGATGAAATAAAAACAGTTAAAAACATGAGCAAAAACAAGAAAAAGTCCCCAGTATGGGTCACTAATATTCTAGGCAGGGTAGGAAACTAAGGCTTGGAAGGGCTAGAGACTGGGTATTTGTCTTGGAGAAGAGTCAACATATCGTGAAGAATTCACTCATTCTTCTACCTTTCCTTTGTAAGCGCAGTTTTGAGAGCATCCCTCTCAGATTCAACATATGCCAAACAATTCTTCAGCCTTGCAATTTCAGCATCCTTCACCCCACTCTCCTATACTAGAGCTATGACGTTGTTGTTTACAAGTGTCCTCTTCGATGAACCAGATTCATTGGGGATGACATTAACATCATAATCACAAGGTAGAGGAGTATTGATTCCAAAGTGGTCTTTGCTTGTGGCCATCTCCACCTTCTTTAGAGGCACCTTGTAATGAGCAAGTACAGTAGTGAGAATGAAGCCATATGGAAGCATGGGCTTTGGAGCCATTTACAACTCTGTCCAAAAACTGAATTATGAACCAAGGCCAATTTATCTGCCTCCCACTATACAGGCACTCCATCAAAACCAAATCCATGTAATTTGCAATATGCCTTCTTTACTGTCGTGGCAACACACACTTGTTGATGAATTCAAAGATCATCTTATGAGGAGGCTTCATTTCACTCTTATAGACTGCCTTGTTTCACTCTCTTCCTCATTTTCACATAAATTTCTTATGATAGCTAGGGCAGTTGGAAGAGAATCCTGACTTGGCCATTTCTGCCTAGTGTAGTAATCACAGCCTTCAGAGTGAATGCCATGGATTTAACCCAATTCTTTGGCATCAAAAGAAATTTAGACCCCCTTCACCATGCTGGTGACTCTACCATCTTTGATCTCAGAATTTTCCATGAATTCCACTATTTCATTTTGGCCAATCTCCCATCCAACTGAAGGACCATGTCCTTCCTGCCCTGTATCTCAAGCTTCTCCACCAGCAAAATCATTTCTTCTTCTTCAAATTCCTTCAACAACCTACCCTCAGTATTGTTCGTTTACCAAGCTTTGTCAACCTATCCTTCTCACCATCAGACTAAGCCGCTTCTTCATCACTCTAATCATCTTCTTCAGTGATTTACACTTTCTTGGGTTTCACTGCGGACCTGGTTCGCTTAGCCAAGATAGAGGGTTCAGCAGACTTAGTAAAAGATGAAGACTTCTTTGAGGAAGCCTTTACTTTCTTTGGCTTAGGGGTCTTAACCTCTACCGCTGCCACTTTTTCACTTTGATGGACCAGGTCCATCTCATCTACTTCAACAGCCTCCACAGGCTCAACAACTTTTTCTTTTCCTTTCTTCAGCTTCTTCTTCTTACTCTCTGTTAAAGCTCTCTGTAGATCCTCCTCACTTTGGTTTAGCTTTCCCCTTGTAATTCTTTCTCTTGGAAGAGGAATATCAGAACTCTCAGGAGGAGCAACTTTTCTTTTCTTATTTTCTCTTGAACTTTAGGAGTTCTTTTCTTCTTTGGATTGTAACTATCGCCTAACTTTTTCGACAAATCCTCCAGGGTTTCCTCAGTAGATGAACCATGTTCATCTGTGTGATTTCCCAGATTTACTAATCCTTCAGTGGCTTCTTCTGATTCACTTCCCCCTGCCTTCTTTACACCTTCTTCCATTTTTTTTGGCTCATCTCCACAAATAGCCATTCTAATAGATTCAGAGGTGGGAGAAGAATCAGCCACATCTTTCCCTTTTTTCCCCTCTCTTCACTCCTTACTCCCTCACTCTCCTTTTATTTTTCCGTTTTGTTTTTAGCACCTCTCTTTCTCTACTCTGGCAATTCCACATCTAGCACAGACCCAATCAGAATAAACCTAGCTTTTAAATTTTCAGCAATCTCAGAACCACCCTGTCACGACCCAAAATCTATTAAGGTCGTGATGGAATCGGACACCATCATCAGGCAAGCCAATCATTAATTAGTTGAAATAAATTCATGTTTTAACATTTTTGAAATCATTTCCTTTAACTTATTACATAAAAACTAAACAAAAATTCGTTAAGCAAATACGACAGTCTAATATTCCATTTTTATAAAATACATTTCATACACATCCTAGAACCCGGTGTCACAAGTGCATGAGAAATTTATAAGAATTTATACAATCATTACAAAGCTTGTTCGAGATACAAATTGGACAGTGGAATTTAAAACAAAATGAATACAATACGAGGGAGACTATGTCAGCTGCGGATTGCTTCCGGATGATACAGCTCGCCTAAGTCTCCAAACCAGCCACATCGCTGTGAAAGTACATGTGAGAGAAAAATGCGCAGCAAGTGTAGCATGAGTACGAAAACAACGTGTACTCAGTAAGTCCCCCGCCTAACCTCATATAGGTAGTGACGAGAGGTCGAATTAGACATTTTCTAGAGGTAAATTTAGTATATTCAAGTGACACGCTAAGCATGAATGTCATAGACAATTTATTAAGATCAGGAATAAATAATATCAACTTCTTCCACATTTAACACTTTAATCTTCGTCATTTCAGTTGACAACTTAAATCATAATTCGGGATAAGAAACATCAGACTTATTTCACATTTTACACATCAATTCTCCTTCCTCATAACTGGCCATTAAAACTTCCTTAGGCTGATAATCATGTATAAATCACAGCAAATACACAGTAAATATCATGCGCAAGCAATGACGAGGGTCGACGGCCCGAACCAACATAAACATAAACTGTGCACTACCGAGGGTCGAATGGCTCGGACCATAAATGCATCTATTTTCCCCGCTCGTGAATAAATTATGCGACGCGGTCAACATAATAATAAGGCTAACCTTCTCGCAAATCACACCTGTGACTCAGGTGCTCATATGTACACGTATTCACATAATAAATCCGCATTTTTATCAAGAAAACAGCTTCTCGGGAAATGATAAAATCCTCTTAAAGGAGCACGAAAAATAGCATTTAAATCTTTGTTTTGAAACACATTTGCCAAGTTTAATAATATTCAATAATATATCCTTATTAGGTATACAATTATCCACGAAGGAAATCATTTCTGTTTCTAGATGATTAAGAAAATGAACTCGAGTCTTCTTAGATATTCAATTACTATTTTGATTATATTAGCGGTTTGATACAACTGGCAAGATCACAGGTAAGGCATGCTTGTGGGTCCTAGACTACCCGGACATGGCATAATAGTAGCTACACACGGACTCCCGTCACCTCGTGCGTACGTATCCCCCGCAGATAGAAGCACATACTTAATTATTTCACCTAGGGGAACAATTCCCCCTCACAAAGTTAGAAAGGAGACTTACCTTTCTCCGAAATCCCATAACTGGCTTCCAAGCCCTTCCGACGACTCTAATGGATGCACAACGCCCCAAAACTACCAATTAACGGTCAAAGAAATGATAATTCACTCTAATACTCATAACAAATTCAAATTATATACTTTCCCAACTCCACTCAGTGAATTGACAAAAATTCCCTCGAGCCCAGGTGCCCGGAATCCAAAATTTCTCGAAGATATACCCTACCCATAGTCTTACTAACTCAAATGTACAATTTACTCTAAATTCCATGCCCGAATTCGTGGCTAAAAATCAAAAAACAAATTTCTAGGTTTTGTTCAAGATTTTCCAATTTCCTACTAATTTCTATGTCGAATTCCATGCATGCACCTTGTATTTAACTTAAAAGCGTGAAGAAATTACTTACCTAGTAATGCATGATGAAAATCCCTCTTCAAGCTCTCCTAAATTGCCCCATCCATGAGAAATATGAGAGAAATGGCCAACAAATATCGGTTTTAAAACATTTTACCCAGGCTAATTTTCGCACCTGCGCTTCCGCAGGTGCGCCCAAGAGCCCCCGCACATGCGGCTTCCTTCTCCTCCAGCTGGATCCGCACCTGCGACCCATCTCCGCATCTGCGCCTTCGCAAGTGCAGAAATTTCATCGCACTTGCGCTCCCAGCCAAGCCAGCAAATCTTCGCACTTGCGGCCAAATCCTCGCAGGTGCGGTCACACCAGACACCAGCAGCCCAGCACCTTTTCTAACTTCAAATTTGATCCGTTAACCACCCGGAATCCACCCGAGGCCCCCGAGACCCCATCCAAATCACACGACCCAGTCCCATAACATCCCACGGACTTGCTTGAGGCCTCAAATCACATCAAACAACGCCGAAATCACGAATCGCACTCAAGCTCAAACTTTATGAACTTTGAAATTTCAAACTTCCACATTCGATGCCGAAACCTATCAAATCACGTCTGATTGACCTCAAATGTTTCACACAAGTCATATTTGACATTACGGACCTGCTCCAACTTCTGGAATTGCATTCCGACCCCGATATAAAAATTTCCACTTCCGGTCGAATTTCTCAAAAACCTTCAAATTTCTATCTTTAGCCAAATAACTTCAAAATGACCTACGGACATCCAAATTCACTTCCGATCGCGCTCCCAACTCCAGAATTACCATACGGAGCTATTCCCAGGCTCGGAATCCCAAACGCACATCAATATCACTAAAATGTGCTTCAAGCCAAACTTAGAAAATTTCTTCAAAAATGCTGACTTCCAAAATATACGCCGAAACACTCCCAGGTTATCCAAAGCCCGATCCGGACATACGCCCAAGTATGAAATCATCATACAAACCTGTAGGAACCTTCAAATCCTGATTCGAATGTCGTTTACTCACAATTTCAATCTTAGTCAATTTCTCCAACTTAAGGCTTCTGAAATGAGAATGTTTCTTTCCAATTTGACTCCGAACTTCCCGAAATTCAATTCCGACCACACCTGCAAGTCATAATACCTGAAATGGAGTTGTTCATTACTTCAAACCTCTGAACAACGCGCTAGAACTCAAAACAACCGGTCGGGTCGTTACATTCTCCCCCACTTAAATAGACGTTCGTCCTCAAACGTGCTAAGAACTACTCTGGAGTTATCTGAAATCACTGTTTAACACCTCGAGCACCTGCATGTGCTACCACAACCCAGTTGAGCACATTAGCTTGATCAAATCTGAATATACTCTTTTATCCATACCTAAGCTCAGAACCCAGTTCCAACACTTGAAATTCTCTGCCAGCCATAGTTCCAATATATAGACACCGTATCAACTACCACACGACATACCAGAACATGACTACATACCTTTGCCGAATCAGCACCATGCATCTCATAACTCATCATCTGACCACAATGACACTCCCTGAACCTTAATAGCCAGAATTCCAGGAATCTAATGATCCCAATACACCTCATGATATATATACATCCTGCTATAATGCTGGTGATACCACTACAACGGAGGAGATGTGTAGAAATTCATAACCAACTACTGAATTAACAACTCATTGCATATCTCCTCTTGACTAGAATCATCACCTTATTACGAACCAAATAATGGTATTTGTCCTTTAATATATTCCGCATAATCTTATCGCGCTGATCCCTGATCCAATAATCTCGTCTCACCTAGTATGAACTGTTCAGACAACAAAGCATCCCAGACATGACCAGCAGTCTCACATGACACAACAACGCGCCAATAGGCCATAACTTGAACATGATACATAAAGAAATGACTCAGGAAAAGACTACTCAACTCTCACAACTAATAAGAACTTTCCTCAGAAAATAGATATAGGATCCTTACTCATCATCACACTGTTACGGCGTGCAACCCGCTCCGAATAACATACCCGTGGCGGCGTGCCACCCGGTCCCATCATAAAATTCACATAAGGAAATATACACGGAGCTGAATTGCTCACTATTACAAATTACTGAATATCGATCATAAGCACGCTAAGTGCATAATACCATCCTGGGGAGACTGATAACGCCATATGCTCACAAAACTCAAGCACAACTGAGGTGTGATATATACATATATATACTCTAGATCTCAAGAGATGTCCTGCTCACATAACATCATCACTATGCGGAGATCTCAACACATAAGAAATTATCAAGTCGTTTCACAACTCACACGGCACAATCATATTATCACATGAATTTGATGAAGACGGAACAACATATGTTGTTCTAATACCTTTCCATGAAAAGCGCTCTACTGAAATGAACATGCCTGACTAATACGGAGCCCATAATCATATTTAAATCCATCCACAAACATCGAGTCTACCTTGCTCGCACCAAACTGAGCTAATAGTTTTACCTGGTTCAATTTTAACCCACTTTCTCTCATAATACGCGAGAACAACCATCATAGCCGGGACAAACACCCCACAATCGACAACCAAATGAACTGAACGCCTTCCAGGCATAAATTCTCAAACAAGCAATATTGCACTTCTTTATATTCAGTCCAAATCTTCAATCCAATAAGTGACTACATGTCACATTTATACAATCTTCTCGTGGTTATGCTCCCACGACCTTCCACGCCAGGTAAAAAATCTACACATCTGCATCACCAACCACACTAATACTGCAAAACGCATCAAGAACCCATGACCAGGGTACAAAGCGTCTTTCACCAAATATCAATCTCAGATGACACTGAAGATAACACCAGCCTACTTTGAACTTTCAAATCACTTTTTCTTGCTCATCCGAGCTCATGACATCCTTGTTAACACCGAATCTCAATCTCGATTCTCACTCCCAGTTACATACTGCTTACCGCATCTAACATGCCAATATGAGATAGCGCAAGAATTCCATCATAACTATTGAACCACTAATAGGGTGAACACTTCATCATATAAAAACCTTTTACTTACCTCAATTCAAGAGAACAGCCACAACACACGAGTAAATTCCCAAAACCACAATACATGCAAATCCTTAAGTAGTGGTCTGAACCACCATAACCCTTCCAGGATCCGCCTACATCTGACAGGCCATAATACTTGAATGCTTCCAAATAAAAATCTATTTCGACGGCTGACATGCCTAGCATACACCGGCACAAACCACATGCATAACTTAATCACATCGAAGGAACTGATCACTGCCGTACATGCACTATTCAACCATGGCTAACCACTCTATCTTCTTTCAATCATCCTTACCTGCCTCAGAAATAATAGTAACTTCCTTCAACTCATAGCAACTCAACCTTCACTCATCCTGAGTGACCTTGATTCACGAGAACACTCTGCCTAAATCCCGTAACCCGTCTCATACCCTCCTGATAATCTTTCTACAAATCCGGAGTTTACTCCTCTTACTCCCCCAATACTGTCATGCATGCTGTAAATGACATAGAGCACACCTCATTTTCCCTTTCTCAGAAATTACTCTGCAAAAGTTTGATTCTCGATCATATTGCTGCTTGAACCCCTTAGACATCGCGTTCTTAACTTTTGAACTCACTAGGACCGCTATTGAGAGTCACCCACTCTGACTGGCCCCGAATACAATCAACTCCAAGATTCTTATAGCACATGAACACCCTTTTCCTTGAAGCACGTGACTGAGTCACTACCCTGACAACTCACCTATGCCTTAAGCATAATTCTGAATCTTCCAAAGCCTAACCCTGGTCCGACAGGGCTAACTTTTGCACACATTCATCAAATCCCATGCACAATCACTATTTTACTCATTTCCCTTAGCTGTAATAACTTGCCAATACGCCGACAATCCACAACCCCAAATAACACAACCCTACAACCCAACTGCAGGTGGTGGGACTCCCCCACTTAGCCCGAAGCTACTCCTTGCACCACTCTAGACCCTGCTGAGATCCTTTCTCCTTTGTTAACATGATCTAGCTCAACCAATCCATCCAATTCTTCCAAATTCTCTTGTTAGCACTCCCTAAATACTCAAATTCTCTAGTATCATTCACACATTCTGCCTTCTACCGAATAGCCACTAGAGTCCCTCGCAGAAACTTGCCAACCATGCCACCGCTAACCTATTCACCGGAGATAACCCACCCGTGGAAATCACCAATGGACACCTTCCAACGACGCTGAAATGCATACTCTTTGCGACATCAATACCCCATCCTACGCCCTGCTTCATTTACCAACTTTACTAGTCCGTCTGCTTCTCATGGACATCCATTAAATGCGCGACAATATCTTATAATTCCAAGCTATACTGCATCCTTCTTCATATCAACAACTCCTCTCTGCTGCATCCAACCTTCTGCCGAAATGACCCACATTTCAACTTAAGCTCGTGGACCCAATCACCATCCACTAAAACTCTCAAACTTTCCCTCAAGATAGCCAGTTGTCTTACCACTGAACTCATGTGCTACGCTGCCACTCTTCCACTTGATAACTCGTCTTTTAAACAATTACCTGAGTTCCTTCCTTACACCTGGACTTTTAGAAATTTAGCCGCCACCTGACACTTCTCACATGTCTTCCTTCGTCGTATGCTACCCAATTGTTGCCTCAATTCCATATCATTCCCTACAGTTGTTAAACTAGCAGTTCGCCACGACTTCAAACTCTCCAAAGATCATCTATCTCGAGCTGCCTTCATTAACCATGCTCATCCAGTATGCAACCACTGTACCTCACGGTCCGTGACAGGCGCTTCTTCAATACTCCTTCACAATACTCTAGCCCAATGCAACCGAAGAACTATAGCACCGATAGACATAACATATTCCATTTGATTAGTGACGACGACATCACATCACAGGTGAATATCCCACCTCACTTGAAAACACCAAGCCTTATTGTCTTATCAACCCCAACCGAACCATTCATAATCCAAATGCCCTTCCTCTGCCGAAACTAAAATACCGAAATCGTGAAATCATGCACTGAGAAGACCTCCCTTCAAACCATTCATCAGGACTCAACATATGGGAAAACATTCTATCATCATATCGACATCGCGCGATAACCAATCATAAACATCATCACAACCTGGGCATAACCTCAAAGCTCTCAGAAACACAGCTACTGAGCTGAAACAACATATTATCCTTCCGCAGGGCAACGACAATAGCCTCAATCAACTTCGCAGGGAGAAACATCCCGCACCACACCCATAGCACCATTTTAATTTATCAAATTCCTGATTCATGGCAAGTGCTCCACGACGCATAAGATTGAGTAGGAATAAACCTAGGCAGAAGCCTCAAAGATAAGCCTCAAAGAAATCGAATCGCACGATGAGGGACCAAAAGGGGAAGTACTCCTAACATCCCTGTAGATTCTCGAAGACAAGTACAGACATCTCCGTACCGATCTGCAAGACTCTACTAGACTTTCTCATGACTCGTGAGACCTAAGGGAACCTAGAACTCAGATACCATGTTGTCACGACCCAAAATCTATTAAGGTCGTGATGGCGCCGGACACCATCGTCAGGCAAGCCAATCATTAATTAGTTGAAACAAATTCATGTTTTAACATTTTTAAAATCATTACCATTACCTTATTGCGTAATAACTAAACAAATTGGAAAATGGAATTTAAAACAAAATGAATACAATACGAGGGAGACTCTATCAGCTGCGGATCACCTCCGGATGATACAGATCGCCTAAGTCTCCAAACCAGCCACATCACTGTGAAAGTACCTGTGCAATAAAAATGCACAGCAAGTGTAGCATGAGTACGAAAACAACGTGCACTCAGTAAGTCCCCGCCTAACCTCAGAGAGGTAGTGACGAGAGGTCGAATTAGACACTTGCTAGAGGTCAATTTCGTATATTCAAGTGAGACGCTAAGCATGAATGTCATAGACAAATTATTAAGATCAGGAATAAATAATATCAACTTCTTCCACATTTAACACTTTAATTCTTCGTCATTTCAGTTGACAATTTAAATCATAATCCGGGATATGAAACATCAGACTTATTTCACATTTTACACATCAATTCTCCTTCCTCATAACTGGCCATTAAAACCTCCTTAGGCCGATAAACATGTATAAATCACAGCAAATACGCAGTAAATATCATGCGCAAGCAATGCCGAGGGTCGACGGCCCGAACCAACATAACTACGCACTGCCGAGGGTCGAACGGGTCGAACCATAGATGCATCTATTTTCCCCGCTCGCGAATCAATCATGCGACGCGGTCAACATAATAATAATAAAGCTAAACTGCTCGCGAATCATACCTGCGACTCAGGTGCTCATACGTACACGTATTCGCATAATAAATCCGCATTTTTATCAAGAAAACAGCTTCTCAGGAAATGATAAAATCCTCTTAAAGGAGCACAAAAAAGAGCATTTAAATCTTTTTTTTGAAACTCTTTTGCCAAGTTTAATAATATTCAACAATATAACCTTATCCGGTATACAATTATCAACGAAGGAAAACAATTCTCTTTCTAGATGATTGAGAAAATGAACTCTAGTCTTCTTAGATATTCAATTACTATTTCGATTATATTAGCGGTCTGATATTACTGGCAAGATCACAGGTACAACAGGTAAGGCATGCTAGTCGGTCCTAGACTACCCGGACATGGCATAATAGTAGCTACACACAGACTCCTATCACATCGTGCGTACATAGCCCCTGCAGATAGTAGCACATACTTAATTATTTCACCTAGGGTAACAATTCCCCCTCACAAAGTTAGAATGGAGACTTACCTCGCTCTGAAATCCCATAACCGGCTTCCAAGCCCTTCCGACGACTCCAATGGATGCACAACGCACCAGAACTACCAAATAATGGGCAAGGAAATGAAAATTCATTCTAATACTCATAACAAATTCAAATTATATACTTTCCCAACTCCGCTCAGTGAATTGAGTAAAATGCCCTCGGGTCCACGTGCCCGTAATCCAAAATTTCTCAAAGATATACCCTACCCAAAATCTTAGAAACTCGAATATACAATTTACTCTAAATTCCATGCTAGAATTCGTGGCTAAAACTCCAAATACAAAATTCTAGGTTTTCTTCAAGATTTCCGAATTTCCTACTAATTTCTATGTATAATTCCATGCATAAACCTTGTATTTAACTTAAAAGCATGAAGAAATTACTTATCTAGTAATGCATGATGAAAATCCCTCTTGAAGCTCTCCTAAAATCGCCCCAGCCATGAAAAATATGAGAGAAATGGCCAACAAATCTCGATTTTAAAACATTTTTCCCAGGCTAATTTTCTCACCTGCGGTAAAATCTTCGCACCTGCGCTTCCGCAGGTGCGCCCAAGAGCCCGCACCTGCGGCTTCCTTCTCCTCCAACCGGATCCGCACATGCGACCCATCGTCTGCATCTGTGCCTTCACAGGTGTGGAGATTTCATCGCACCTGCGCTCCCAGCCAAGCCAGCAAATTTTCGCACCTGCGGCCAAATCCTCACAGGAGCGGTCACACCAGACACCAGCACCCCAGCTTTTCTTCTAACTTCAAATTTGATCTGTTAACCACCCGGAATCCACCCTAGGCATCCGGGACCCCGTCTAAATCACACGACCCAGTCCCATAACATCTCACGGACTAGATCGAGGCCTCAAATCACATCAAAGAACGCCTAAATCACAAATTGCACTTAAGCTCAAACTTTATGAACTTTAAAATTTAAAACTTCCACATTCGATGCCGAAACCTATCAAACCACGTCTGATTGACCTCAAATTCTGCACACAAGTCATATTTGACATTACGGACCTGTTCCAACTTTCGAAATTGCATTCCGACCCCAATATCAAAATTTCCACTTCCGATCGGATTTCTCAAAAATGTTCAAATTTCTATCTTTAACCAAATGACTTCAAAATGACCTACGGACATCCAAATTCACTTTCGATCGCGCTCCAAACTCCAGGATCACCATTACGGAGCTGTTCCCAGGCACAAAATACCAAATAGACATCAATATCACTTAAATGTGCTTCAAGCCAAACTTAGGAAATTTCTTCAAAAATGTTGACTTCCATAATATACGCCGAAACACTCCTGGGTTATCCAAAGCCCGATCCGGACATACGCCCCATTCGGAAATCATCATACGAACTTGCAAGAACCTTCAAATCCCGATTCGGAGGTCGTTTACTCAAAATTTCAATCTTAGTCAATTTCTCCAACTTAAGGCTTCTAAAATGAGAAATTTTCTTTCCAATTTGACTCTGAACTTCCCGAAATTCAATTCAGACCACACCTACAAGTCATAATACCTGAAATAGAGTTGTTCATGACTTCAAACCGCTGAACGATGCGCTATAGATCAAAACAACCGGTCAGGTTATTACACACCCTCAAAAGTAGGTTTTAGTACAGAAGATACCTATTCAGAATCAGAAGATCACGTTCCTTCCCCCTCAGTTGTTGATTTAAAGGAATCGCTCAAATTTTGTGATTCTTGAGCCTGTCTTGCTTGAAGCTTGGCATTTAGTTTTCTTGCTAAAACATCTTTGGCCACTGCTTTTCTAGCGAGCATCTTAACTCTCCTTTTTCTAGGTTCGGGGTTAGGACTGGGTTGGGGATGGGTGGATCTAGGTTGAGAAGGGGTTGTAGAAGACGAAGATGGAGTAGGGGATGGTGGAGTACCAGGATTGATCCAGGGATCAGACAAAGTGGTTAGGTCTTAGTGATGAAAGAAAAAGATTGAAATCAAAGGCTGAGAGAGATGAAAGGGTTTCGACGGTTTTCAGAGATAATGAGAATTTTCAGAGATGATGATGAGTGATTTAAAAGAGGAAGTGTAATTAATACATAACTAATGCTTTCTAGGTGAACTAGAAGTCTAACCAGTCTGCAACTTTTAGTTTGGAATGATGGTTACACTTTCCTTAGGATCTAGATGTTTTAATTCTATTGGGATTCTTCAGTTGAGACGGAACTGGTTCAAATCTTTATAGGATAGACTTTGAAAGATTACTTACTTGGGTAAACTTCTGCTCATGATTTAAATATTAGTATTTCGAAAATGTGCAGAGTTTAGAACACATACCTCGCCTTTCAGATGGACCAGGTTCATCACTTTGGAATCCTCTTGATCATGTCTCAATTTTTCAACAATAGAGAAAATTTCATTAGCAACCAGTGAGTCATATCAAAACATGGCACAGGAGTATACTATTTACAGTATGAGACTGAGTAACAATTAATCTGATTATTTACACAAGTTTCAGATTTTCTAGCCAAAAAAAAATCTATTTTATTCATGTACACTATGAACTGGTTCAATTAGGTGATCTTAATCATCCCTAACTCTAACATGTTCCTTTCAAAATGATCTCTACTCAGTGCTTCTGTAAATATGTTAGCAATCTGTTTATCAGTAGCACAAAACTCTATGGTGATCAATCCCTACTCATAGTTATCCCTTAAAAAATAATGTCTAACATCTATGTGTTTTGTTCTTTTATGATGAAGAGGGTTCTTTGTCATACTGATAGCACCAGTGTTATCACAAAATATAGGGATACATCCGACATCAATTCCAAAATCCATTAATTGCTACTTAATCCACAATGGTTGAGCACAACATAAGGTTGCATCCACATACTCAGCTTTAGCTGTAGCTAGGGCCATAGAATTCTGATTTTTAGTTTCCCAAGACACAAGGCATGAACCAAAAAAGTGTGCCACACCTGAGGTGCTCTTTCTATCCACTAGAAAATCTCATAGTCAGCATCAGCATATCCCACAAGATTAAAGTTACTACCTTTTGGATACCAAAGACAGAGATCAGTGGTGCATTTTAGGTATCTCAAGATTTTCTTTACAACAGTTAAGTGGGATTCCTTTGGATTAGCCTGAAATCTTGCACAAAGTCCTACACCGAAAATAATGTCAGGTCTACTAGCAGTGAGATACAACAATGAACCAATCATTCCCCTATACAACTTTTGATCAACAGATGAACCTGGTTCATCTATATTCAATTTTGTGGTTGTTGTAATAGGAGTGTCAATTTCTTTGGAATCTTCCATTTTAAACCTTTTAAGCAATTCTTTTACATACTTTTGCTTATGGATCATAGTTCCATTTACATTTTGTTTAATTTTTAAGCCTAAAAAGAAATTAATCTCACTCATCATGCTCATTTCAAATTCACTGCTCATTAGTTTAGCAAATTCTTTACTTTGCTTATCAGTAGTTTCTCCAAAAATTATGTCATCCACATATATCTGAACTACCAAGAGATCTTTACCTTTTTCTTTCAAGAACAAAGTACTACCAATTTTACCTCTCTTGTAGCCATGCTCAAGCAAGAACTTTGATAACCTTTCATACCATGCTTTAGGAGCTTGCTTGAGTCCATACAGTGCTTTGTCAAGTTTGTACACATGATCAAGATTATCCTTGTTCTCAATCCCCGGAGTTTTCTTGACAAACACGTCTTCCTTTAGATAGCCATTTAGGAAGGCACTCTTGACATCCATCTGGTGAAGTGTGAATTCCAATAAGCAACAAAGGCTATGAGGAGTCTTATACCTTCCAGCCTTTCCATTGGAGCAAAGGTTTCATCATAGTCTATGCCTTCCTCCTGACTGTATCCTTGAACCACCAATCTTGCATTGTTCCTAGTAACTGTTCCATCTTCATCAATTTTTTTTCTGAAGACCCACATAATGCCAATTACTGATCTATCCAAGGGTCTTGGTACTAGATGTCACACTTGACTCCTTTCAAATTGGTTGAGTTCATCTTGCATTGCATTTACTCAGCCTATATCATGCAAAGCCTCAACAACATTTTTAAATTCAATAAGAGATAAGAAAGCATCAAAAGCACAAAGATTCTTTAAAGAAGATCTGGTTTTAATTCCATAGGTAGGATCAGTGATGGTGTTCTCAATAGGATGAGAACTTTGATATCTGTAAGGTTTCACAACCAATTGGTTACCCCTTTATGTTCCTTCAATGCTTTGTTGCTGTGGAACAGATTCAGGCACATGTTCTAACAAAGTTTGAGAATTATTTTGTTCTATTCCCCTGTCATGTTGCCCGGGATGGATGAACATGTTCCATCACTTGTTCCTTTCTCTAGTGTTGCTTCAGTCTGGGTTGTGATCTCATGTGAGTTTCTAGCTAGCCTAGTTGCTTCATCATCTTATTCCTGTCTCTCCAAAAGAATGTTAGTTTCATCAAAAACAATAGGTACACTTTCTTCAATACAAATAGTTATTTTGTTATAAACTTTATAAGCTTTACTATGTGAAGAATACCCCAAGAATACTCCCTCATCACTTCTGGGATCAAACTTACCTAGGGAGTCTTTACCATTGTTGTGCACAAAGCACTTGCAGCCGAATGCCCTGAGGTGGGATATATTTGGATTTCTCCCTTTAAGTAACTCATAGAGAGTCTTCTCTACAAGAGGTTTTGTCATGCACCTATTTATGATATAGCATACAGTATTTACAGCTTCTGCCCAGAAGTTATGGGGTACTTTACTAGAAAGAAGCATAATCCTAGCCATATCTTCACGTGTCCTATTCTTTCTTTCAATTATGATCTAGGAGCAGAAAAATTATGATTTATGCCATGCTCATCACAAAATTTAGCAAATTTAGCATTTTCAAATTCAGTTCCATGATCATACCTAATTGATGCAAGTTGATTTCCTAATTGTTTCTGAGTTTTTCTAACAAAGGAAGTGAACATGTCAAATGCTTCATCTTTAGATGTTAGAAAAAAGTCCAGGTAAATCTAGAATAATCATCAACAAGCACCATCACATATCTCTTACCACCTCTTCTTAATGTTCTCATTGGACCACAAATATCTATATGAACCAGTTCCATCATTCTGGTGGTACTTACCACTTTCTTCCTTTTAAAAAAGGATCTTACCTGCTTCCCCCTTGCACAAGCCTAACAAAATTTGTCTTCCTTGAACTTAATGTTAGGCAATCCTATCACTAAGTCCTTCGAAACGAATTTGTTGATTTGACTTAGACTTGCATGTCCAAGTCTCTTATGCCAAAGGAGGGGATCATTGTCCAGCACACTTAAGCACATTAGTTCATTTTCTGAAAGTGTGGACAGATCTATAATCTATATATTGTTCACTCTTTTCCCTGCAAAACAATCTTGTTAGTGGTAATATTTATCACAAAACATTTTGTAGAGGTGAATGCTTCTAGATTACCTCTATCACACAGTTGTGACACACTGATTAGGCTATATTTCAGGCCATCTATCACGTAGAAATTCTCAATGGAATGAGTTTCATTCTTACCTACCTTACCAACCCCAATAATTTCATCTTTCTTTCCATTTCCTCCTTTGAGGTCCTCAAGTGAAAGGAACTAGTCCTTGTTGCCAGTCATGTGCTTTGAGCAGCCACTATCCATGTACCATATTTGGCTGCTCCCCTTCACTTGAACCTACAAAATAAAATCAGGGGTTAGTCTTAGGAACCCAAACTAGTTTGGGTCCCTTTCTATAAGCAAAAGGATGAATTAAATTCTTTTTATCCCAACTTGGCAACTAATTCTTCCCTTGAACAAAACTTTGGTTCTTTTGACTGGCCTTTTCTTTTGCATTAAATTCACTTTTATAGTGGCTAGTCTTACCACAGTGGGTACAAATTTTGTTCTCAGGAAGAGTGAGGTACTTGCTTTTATAATCCCACTTAAGTAGCTGATTCCCAAAGCCAAGTCATCTTTTATTGCTACTATGATGTTCCTGTAGCCATGTCAAAGCATCGGAGGATCTGTTCCATCTACAAGTTCTGTCTAGTTCATGTTTGATCTTGCCTAGTTCCTCCTTCAACACTCTTACATGTTCAGCCTTACTATAAAACTCATCTTTTAGTTTACCTACATTTTCTTCTAAGGTGAGTTGAGAGCTGTCAGATGTCTTCTTACTGGTTCCTAGTTTCACTTTTAGATTTTTAGATATTTAGATTTTAACTCTAGGATATTTGCTTCAAAGGTATGAACCTGGCTCTTCAAAGCAGTATTTTCACTCACAGTCTCACTGACTCTAAGTTCTAGATTCTTACACTTTGCTTTTAAAATTACACAATCCTTAGACAACCGTTCCTTTTCCTTGTTTATTACCTCAGATTCATCAATAAAATCTAGCAGTAATTCAGAGAGTTTTTCTTTAGATAAAAACTTAATCTTGTCTTTGAGATGAATTATACTTACCTCAGATTCCTCATGAGATTCCTCATCTGATTCACCAATTGCCATAAGTGCTTGTTCATCTCCATCTTCATTATCTGATTCGTCATCTGAACTTTCGCCCCAAGCAGCAACCATAGCCTTTGTTGATCCTTTGTTCTACATGGGATGAACCTGTTTCTTCTTCCGGTTCCTTCGTTCAGATCTTTCCTTCCTTCATTAAATTTTCCATTGAGGACAGTTCTTGATGTGATGATCAGTCTTCCCACACTTGTAGCAGTCCTCATTTGTCATTTTTTCAGGTACCCTTGTCTTGTTGTAATTTCCACCTCTTGAGGAACCTTTTCCTCTCAGTTATTTCTTGAAATCCTTGGTGACCATAACCATTTCATCTTCCTCCAGATCAGCTCCTTCAGTGATTCTAAGTGCCAGACTTCTTTCCTTATTGAGCGCATCTATCTTCATGGTCTACCTTCTAAGTTCGTAGGCAGTGAGATTTCCAATCAGCTCATCCAGTTTAAGAGTTGCAATGTCCTTAGATTCCTGAATAGCAGTGATCTTGCTTTCCCAAGAAACTGGCAGAACCCTTGTCAGAATCTTTTCAACTTTGTCTTCTTCAAGAAGAGTCCTTCCAAGAGACTTTAGTTCATTAGTCAGTGTGGTGCACCTTGTATACATATCTTGAATGCTCTCTCCTTCCTTCATAGAGAAATTCTCATACAGAGAATATAGTAGAGTACATATAGACCTTTTCACTTGAGTCGTTCCTTCATGAGCCACTTGCAAAGTGTCCCAAATTTCTTTAGCAGTGGTACAACTTGGAATTCTATTGTACTCGTCTGGACCAAGTCCACACACAAGCCACTTCTTGACCTTAGAATTCTTCTCCCACTTTCTCAAATCCTCAGCAGTGCAGTCAACTCTTGTCTTTGGCACATTTACTCCTTCAACATTCTTCTTCATGGTGGCCAAAGAACCATCTGTAATAATGTCCCATAGCTCGTAGTCTTCTCTGATTATATGGTCTCTCATCATGTTCTTCCACCAGGAGTAGTACTAGCCATTGAAGAGTGGAGGCCTAGCAGTTGATTGTCCTTCCCAGTTCCCAGGTGGTGCACTCATCTTGATCTTCTCCTAAGGTGTTAGCCTTTTCAAGGATAACCTGCTCTGATACTAATTGATTTTTTATACGTCAACACCACATAAGAGGGGGCTGATTTGTGTGGTGTCCGATTTCCGCATGCACTTGTTATGGAAAGACCAGGTTCTTCTATATGTTCCAACTCCTACTATTTGTGGAATAACAAATATAGAAATTAAAGTTCACGACGATTTTTACATGGAAAATACCTGGCTCAAAAGGTGAAAAAACTATGACCTACTTCCCAGTAGGATTTTTCCAAAACTCTTTACTAAATCAGTGAGCCAAAAAATCATTTACAAAAACTCTTTTGTAAACCTATGACTACCTCTAATACCATGTAGCAAACTAGCCTCTAGCTATTTGCGACAAACTCCAAGTTAGCTATAACTTGAACACTGAGTGCCTATTATATACGCTTCTAGATAGAGTTGAAAAGGTACAAGTTAAAACCACCTACTACAAATAAACTAGACAAAAATACAATAGTTGGAACCAATTCTTGAGCTGGCTCAAGTAGCTTCAGATTAGCACACTCAAATTTCACAAGAACTTCTTGCAAAATTGCCTCGCTAATTTTTCTCTCAATTCTTGCTTAGCTTCTGCTTTTGTGCGTCATTGTACAATAAGAACAAAATCTGCAATATATAGGATTAGTAGATAAGTAATTGACTAGAGTTCTAATGCTACTCTTCCTTGGTGAAAGAGTTCTAGTTAATCTCAACTCCTCAATCCTTCCTTATCTTAGATTCTGTTATTACTGAATAAGGAGTCATTCTCCTTATTATTTTTGCAATATTTTCAATCAGGAGATATCTCTATTTTTGTAGATTTCATTTATCTCCCTCATGTGCACCTCACGTGCCTTTGACTCTGCTTGTGTCTATGTCTGCCAGTGATGGACCTGGTTCATTTCTGAGTTCCTTTGTCAATCTTCAAAACTATTCATTCTTGGGATAACATCGAGCGGGTCGTTCGTCTTGACAAGATTTATTGATATACTATATGATTCGAGTCATTCGACCCTCGACGGTGCACATTATATTATTATGTATATTTGGATCGAGTCGTACGTCCTCAACATAACTCGTGCGTAATGATACCAAAATCCCTTTTTATATTTAACATCATTTCAATGACTTGAAAGGTGAAAGGAATAGATGAGAGGAAATGATTTGATTGTTACTTGAAAGGAGGATTGCTTATTTACTTCTTGTTTTGAGTTCTATTATCATTGTATATTTCATGCTTAATTAGAACTTCACATTATTATGTTTTAAGCCCATAGTAAGTGTTGAAGTCAACCCCTCATCACTACTTCTTCGAGGTTAGACTAGATACTTACAGGGTACTTGTTGTTTATGTACTCACGCTACACTTCTGCACTTGAATGTGCAGGATCTGAGGTAGGTGCATCTGGATATCAGTCTGGCGCGCACGCTTGATTTACACTTAGAGACTTCACGCTGAGCTGCCTTCTAAGCCGTTATGCAGCAGCAGGAGTCTTTTTTCTGTTCATTTCCATCTATTTCTATTTAGATAGTAGACTAGTATTCTTTTGTATAGTCTACTAGAATGCCCAGATACTTGTGATACCAGGTCTTGGCACACACACTAGTAGACTTATGGTTTTGGATTTATTGTTACGACTCCAATTTGTACTCTGTTGCTTTTGTTTAATTACTTTATAGCTGTAAATTTCTAAAACTTTTTATCAATGAGAAATGTTATTCACTTAGCCAACATATTAACAGTGGAAATCACTAGATAGATCAGTGTTGGCTTGCCTAGCATCAGTGTTGGGCGCCATCACGGCCTATAATAAAATTGGGTCGTGACAACGCCAGTGGGCGATACTATTGTTCTGGACCGTGTACACCGATTGTGTGTAGTGGCTATTGGGGGATTGGAGACTAGAGTTGATCTCTTATTGCTTAGTATGATGGACTTCAATGTGATCTTGGGTATGGATTAGTTGTCTCCATGTCATTCTATTATGGACTGTTACGCCAAGACCATGACGATGGCGATGTTGGGGTTGCCAAGGATTATGTGGAGAAGTTCTCTAGATTATTTCTCAGTAGACTGATTTCATATTTGAAGTCCCAAAGGATGGTTGTGAAGGGTTGTTTAACTTATTTGGACTTTGTGAGGGATGTTGGTGCTGATACCCTACTATTGATTCCATTGCAGTGGTGCGAGATTTTCCGGATGTGTTTCCTGCAGACCTATCGGGCATGCCGCCCGTCAATGATATTGACTTCGGTATTAACTTGGTGCCGGGCACTCATCCCATTTCTATTCCACCGTATTGTATGTCACTAACTGAGTTGAAAGAATTGAAGTAGCAGCTTCAGGAACTCCTTCATAAGGGGTTTATTAGGCCTAGTGTGTCTCTTGGAGTGCCCCAATTCTGTTTGTGAAGAAGAAGGATGGTAGGTACTATGAGAATGTGTATCGATTATAGGCAGTTGAACCACAATCAAGAAAAAAATTTGTTTGCCACGTATTGATGATCTATTTGACCAGCTTCAGGGAGCAAGGGTATTCTCCAAGATTGATTTGAGGTCTGGGTATCACCAGTTGAAGATTCGGGACCCGGATATTCTAAAGAGAGCATTCAGGATCCGTTATGGTCATTATGAGTTCCTTGTGATGTTTTTTGGACTGCAAGTGCCCCTGCAACGTTCATGCATCTGATGAACAATGTGTGTCAGCCTTATCTCGATTTGTTTGTCATAGTGTTCATTGATGATATCCTGGTGTACTCTCGTAGCGGGAAGGAGCATGCCCAGTAGTTGAGGGAGGAGAAGCTTTATGCCAAGTTCTCCAAGTGTGAGTTTTAGCTAAATTCAGTGCCATTCTTGGGGAATATGGTGTCCAGTGAGGGTATTCAGTGGATCCGAACAAGATAGAGGCGGTTTAGAGTTGGCCCAAACTATCCTCGGCTACGGAGATTCAGATCTTTCTCGGTTTGGTTGGTTATTATCGTCGCTTAGTGGAGTATTTCTCTTCTATTGCATCGCCTTTGACAAAATTAACACAAAAAGGTGTTGCTTTTAGGTGGTCGGAAGAGTGTGAGGAGAGCTTTCAGAGGGTCAAGACTGCCTTGACCATAACTCCAGTCCTAGTTTTGCCTTCAGCTTTAGGATCTTATACAATATATTGTGATTCTTCTCGGATTGGTATTGGGTGTGTTTTGATGTAGGAGGGTAGAGTGATTGCTTATTCTTTGCGCTAGTTGAAGCCCCGTGAGAACAATTACCCTGTCCATTATTTAAATTTAGCTGCCATCATTCACACATTGAAGATTTGGAGGCATTATCTTTACGGTGTGTTTTGTAAGTTTTTATGGATCATCGGAGCCTTTAGTACTTCTTCAAATAGAAGAATCTAAATTTGAGGCAGCGGAGATGGTTGGAGCTGCTAAAGGACTAAGATATTACTATTTCGTATCATCCTGGAAAGGCCGATGTGGTGTCCTATGCCTTGAGTAGGAAGGCAATGAGTATGGATAGTTTAGCATTCATTCTTGTTGGTGAGAGACCTCTTGTTATTGATGTTCAGGCCTTGGCCAATCAGTTTGTGAGATTGGATGTATCGGAGCCCAGTCGGGTTCTAGCTTGTATGGTTTCCTGGTCTTCCTTATATGATCGCATCTAGAGCGCCAGTATGATGATCCCCACTTGCTTGTCCTTAAGGACACAGTTCAGCAGGGTGATGCCTGAGATGTGACTATTGGGGATGATGGGGTACTGAGGATGCATGGTCGGATATGTGTGCCCAATATGAATGGGCTACGTGAGTTGATTCTTTAGGAGGCCCACAGTTTGTGGTATTCCATTCATCCAGGTGCTGCGAAGAGGTACCAGGACTCGAGGCAACACTATTGGTGAAGAAGAATGAAGAAGGGTATAGTGGGGCTTGTAGCTTAGTGCCTTAACTGTCAGCAGGTAGATTGCTTTAGAGACTAGAGATTCCAGAGTGGAGATCGGAGTGGATCACCATGGATTTTGTAGTTGGGCTCCCACGGACTCCGAGGAAGTTTGATGCTATTTGGGTGATTGTGGATCGGCTGACCGAGTCCCCACACTTTATTCCAGTTGGTACTACTTATTCTTCAGAGCAGTTGGCTGAGATTTACATCCGAGAGATTGTGCACCTTCACGGTGTGCTAGTGTCCCTCCTTTCAGATCGGGGCACGCAATTAACATTGCAGTTTTGCAGATCCATACAGCGAGGGTTGGGAACCCAAGTTGAGCTGAGTACAACATTTCACCCTTGACAGATGGACAGTCCGAGCGCACTATTCAGATATTGGAGGATATGATACGCGCTTGTGTCATTGATTTTGGGGGTTCTTGGGATCCGTTTCTGTTGCTCGTGGAGTTTTTCTACAATAACAACTACAAGTCAAGCATTGGCTCCGTATGGGTCTTTGTATAGGAGACAGTGTAGATCTCCGGTAGGTTGGTTTAAGTCGGGTGAGGCTAGGCTATTGGGTACTAACATGGTTCAGGATGCTTTGGAAAAGGTTAAGTTGATTCAGGAGCGGCTTCGCACGACACAGTCTAGACAGGAGAGTATGCTGACAGGAAGGTCTAGGATGTTGCTTACATGGTTGGGAGAAGGTTCTGCTCAAAGTTTCACCCTTGAAGGGTGTTATGAGATTCGGAAATAAGGTCAAGTTGATCCCTTAGTATATTGGGTCGTTTGAGGTGCTTTAGATGATTGGGGACGTGGCTTACAAGCTTGCCTTGCCACCTTGTTTGTCGAGCGTGCATCAAGTATTTCATGTTTCTATTCTCTAGAAGTTATGTCGGCGATCTGTCTCATGTTTTGGATTTCAGCACGGTTCAGGTGGATGGTGATTTGACTTATGATGTGGAGCCAGTGGCCATTTTGGATTAGCAGATTCGAAAGTTGAGGTCAAAGGACATAGCTTCAATGAAGGTGCAATGGAGAGGTCAGCCAGTTGGGGAGGCTACTTAGGAGATCGAGCGAGAGATGCGGAGCAGATATCCATACCTATTTAAGACTGCAAGTACGTTTCTAGACCCATTCGAGGAAGAACGTTTGTTTAAGAGGGGGAGGATGTAACGACCCGGCCGATCATTTGGAGAGTTATATCCCCGTTCACCCATTTATTGCTCATTTTTTTCTATAGCTGTTATATGACTTGTAGGGTTAGTCGGTTCGGGTTTGGAGGGATTTCTGAATAAATTGAGGCACTTAGTCTCAAAGTTGGAAGCTTAAGTTTAAAAGGTTGATTGGATGTTGACTTATGTGTAAACGACTCCGTAATGGAGATTTGATGGTTCCTTTAGCTACATTGGGTATTTTGGACTTAGGAGCATGTCCGGATTGTGATTCGAAGGTCCATAAATGCATTAGGCTTGAAATGGTGAAAGTTAGAAACTTGGAGAGTTTAACCAGGAGTGGACTTTTTGATATCGGGGTCAGATTGGGGCTCCGTGAGTTGCAGTAGGTTCGTGGTGTCATTTGTAACTTGTGTGCAAAATTTGGGGTCAATCGAACGTGATTTGATAGGTTTCGGCACAAAATTTGAGGTCAATTTGGGGTCAACTTGTTGATACATTACATCATTTTTGTTTGGGCTGATTTTCATGATTTCTGAGAGCCAGAGAGACTGGAGAGGTTGATGACTGAGTTGGGGCCTGAGTGCTGACCTGTGAGTGATATATGTATATATGAGGATCGGGTTACGCATCGCAATGAGCCTTATGGTTGTGTATGTGTGGATCGGGTTACACGCTGCAACGATCCTTATGGCT
The DNA here is from genome assembly GCA_005239525.1 of Nicotiana knightiana. NCBI lineage: Eukaryota > Viridiplantae > Streptophyta > Magnoliopsida > Solanales > Solanaceae > Nicotiana > Nicotiana knightiana. The sequence goes on along the minus strand of ML399801.1, from coordinate 3,062 downwards.
ATATATATGGGACCGGGTTGTATGTCGCAACGTGTTTCATTGATTTATGCCATGATTGGCTTGATATAGCACTTGGGCTAATGGAGCCCCTCCAGAGTCTGTACATATCCCCGGTGAGCGCAGGTTCCTACTAAGTGCGAGTGTTGACTGTAGATTGTCGAGTGAATGCGAATGATGAGTGACTGTTGCCTTGAGAGGATGCATATGACTTCATTATTGTTGCAGTTAGCTACCATGCATCACTGTCTTGACAAATTTCTGAAAGATATTTCACTGCGTTTCACGTAAACTTGTCATGAAGTAAGTGATTGGACTTAAATTGTCGAACTTGAAATCATGCCTACTTTCCTATGTTGAGATTACTGAAATTGAACTATAATAGTAAAGCTCGTCACTACTTTCAGTTTTTTATTTAGTCTTATTACTTACTGAGTTGGTTGTACTCACGCTACACCTTGCACTTCGTGTGAAGATCCAGGTGTGTCCGGACACAGTGGGTGTTGATTTCATTGCACAGTTGATTCTTCTGCGAGATTCCAAAGTAGTTGCCCGACGCTTCTTAGACATTTTTTATCTTTCCCTATCATATCCACTCATTGTATTTTGTTTCGGACTGTGTTAGACAGTTTTTTTCCAGACTTGTGATACTTAGATGCTCCTGTACTCGGTGACACCCCGATGTTGGGAATTTTTGCGTTGTGTTCTGGATTTTCTATCCTGTTTATAAGAAGTTTTATTGTTTAAACTACTTTAAATCCATTTTATGTTAAAAGTGTTGGAGTTAATTCGTAAATGTCGGCTTGCCTAGTACCATGTTAGGCGCCATCATGACAGGTTAGGATTTGGGTCGTCACACCGGGTCGTGACATAAAGGAATTCCTTGATCGCCCAGGTCCATCCGGATTTGGTTGTACCCGAAAAAGGCATCGAGAATGCTTGGTATCTCGTGCCTGATCATCGCATCGATCATGAAATTGATGTTAGGCAAAGGAAAAGAGTCATTAGGGTCTCTTTGAGTAGGGTCAGACTGCAATGGCCAAGGCCACTTGGTATCTTTGATGTGCCCAATGGCAGATACGATGCTGGTAGCATCGACATTGAAGTTATATTTTGATAATCTCTGTGTTTCCCTGGTCCCGAGTAGCCTATGGAAACCGTTTCTACTCATGATTCCCCAACTATTGTGGCCTCGATCGCTCTTTTTTTCATTTCTGGCATGGTTATACCCGGATCCGCCACCCTTTCGATCTCCGATGTACGGTTGATACCGATCTCTGTTCGGTATTGGTATCGACGACTGTTTTAGACCTGTCGTTAGTTCTAATAGGATAAACACACCAGGAGGGTGCCCTAAGCTGATCATCCTCGATTCTGATTTTTGATTGATACTTGTTATGAATGTCGGCCCGAGTTACCGCCAGGTATTCTATCAAATTATGTTTCAACTGCAGTGAACCCAAGGAGCTTTGGGGGTTGAGTCCTTGAGTGAATGCCTGAACGGACCAATAGTCTGTAACTAGGGGCAGGTCCATTCGTTCCATTTGAAACCTAGGCACGAATTCCTGAGCATTTCCTTATCTCTTTGTTTTACTTTGAAAAGGTTCGATTTTCTGGTCTCAACAAGCGCTTTTACAAAGGCATCTGCAGAATTTCAGGGATAACTTGTGATACCATATCATTGCTCTATTTTGCAGGGCTTCTCTGAAATTTTTTCAGCAAAACCGACTCAATTCGTCATCTTCTAAGTCGTTTCCCTTGATGGAACACGTGTAGGAGGTCACATGTTCATTTGGATCCGTGGTTTCATTATACTTTAGAATTTCGGGCATACGGAACTTCTTCGGGATTGGCTTTGGTGTTGTGCTCGGGGGAAAAGGCGTTTGGACAAATTTCTTGGAATCCAGGCCTTTCAATATCGGGGTGCTCCTAAGATTTGATCAACTCTAGAGTTATAGGTCTCCATTTTTTTGTCGTTGGCTTCAATATTCTTCTCCCCCGATTTCAACCATTTTTTATGTTCCTCAAGCATCTTTATTATTTTGGGGTTGGCCCCGGGCTAAACTCACCCAGCCTTTCTGTGACTTGTTCATTTCTTTGGGTGTTTTTTCAGGATGGTTGGGGCTCAACTCTGTTGAGCGCGCGACTTTGGTTCTGCATATGGGCTAACGCCGCATGTTGAGCTTGTAACATTTCGATGATCACCCGCAAATTGATCATGTCACCTTCACCGTCATGCGTACCTTGAGCTATTGTTCGGGCTCCTCCACGTACGTTGTTTTCAAGGTCGGTCGACAAGTTGGCACCAATATACACATGTGAGTTGGCATCGATTGGGTCTACAACTAGGACTCTGTTGGGGTCAACAAAGGACACCTCGTTGCTAGGTACTATACTATTGTTTTCGCCATGGTGGCTAGACTCAGCATCAATGTTTCAAGTGAGTAGATTGAGAGTTTGACATTCTTAAGTTGACCTGAAATTAAAATCTCAAAGAAAGAGCATAAAACAGAGTGTGTTATGGAAATTTTTATCAAATTACCACTATTATCCTAAACCCCACGCTGGATGCCAAACTATTTTCCCTTAAAAATGGATAACAATTGAATTTATACACGGTTTTAAGGATATATGAAACAATTCAATACAGGTCATTAATGGCGTTAGATGAGCAAATTATAGATGGAATAAATGATCAAACCAGTAGTAAGATCGAGTTCGGACTCGGTTACGATCCAAGTAATTATCCTGCCTTTGATTCAGAGCCAAACACTGATGAAAAGCTATGAATAAAAGCAAGAACTTCGAATAACCTTTTAGAAGTAGAGAAAACAAATATATATTGCCTTGATATGTGTGTTATAATGTATCTAATAAATAAGCAGTTTTCCCTTTATATAGTATGAGAGTTTTACCCTAAGTACAATTCTAAGAAAGGCAAAAATCTTCCTTTTCGCTAATCATTGATCTACCGTTGATACGTGTCGGGATTCACGTCATGGGATCCGGTTGGACACGGATATCACAGACCTCTGTTAATTGTGTTTGTTCATTTGGTAATGCTC
>ML399794.1:0-15190 GCA_005239525.1 Nicotiana knightiana | reverse complement strand
AAAGGGAATATGGCTTGTAATGTGGTTGCCAAAGAAACAGGATTTTAGGCTCAACGGGGTTAACGACGATACAACACAAATATGTGGGTAAAATATAGATAATTGACTCAAGAAAGAAATGCCTATATCACTTCCAAGACTGAATAAAACGTCTATTTCGCTTCGCACACACACGGGGCAAGTTCTAGACATCAGATGCAATACTTTGGTTGTGACTATTCTCAAGGCATTAACACGTTTCGAGATATTGCTCCTACTAAGCCCTTAACCATGTGACTCCTACTCCTAAAAAAAACCTAAAAACTACCTACACCCGGTTCAACTGAAAACCCTTGGAAAAGAACAGTGGTCCAAAGAAAAACCAAGGGGGAATTACTACACTACCTAAAAAAATATCTTTTTGTTATTTTCTTTAGACTTATTTCCTTCAAGAAAATTGTCTAGGAGATCCATCGTCAGGAAGAGTCCACATATTTCTAAAAAAAAATAAACACTTATTTTAAAAATAAAAACTTATCAACAGGAAAAACTAAAACTCCTAATAAGAATGCACACAACAAATCACAATAATTATGTACAACACCCCACACTTAAATCATGCAATGTCCTCAGTCCATCACATATAGACAAAACAGGAAATAAAAGGAAGGTGTACGAGCTCCCTGGTCCACTAGTGTCGACATCCCCTCGCTTTCATGCTCCTTTGAGCACATGCTTTAATTACTTTATGCCTCCACTTTGAAATTTTGAATTGAACCCCCATATTTGATTCTTCTCTATGATCATGCTCATGGAGTGGTTGAACAAATCTGCCCGGCCCAATAAAACCATGTATTAATCTGCGTTTCTTGACCTTGCGACAACATGTGTACTCCTTACTTTCTGGAAAGAAGAACTCAATAATGTAGGCATCTTGTTCTTTATCTCTCAACTCATCAGGTGGTTCGGATAACTCTATTTGCATATTATTACCCAAACACAATTTGAACATATGGTTGGAGTGTGTACCAGCATCCTCAACAATAACGACACTAGATTCAACAAAGTATGTATCATCGATGTCTTTGGTTAAATCTAGTATCTTTTCTACCACATCAGCATCCTCCGATTTCAGTTCTAACATGGGTGGTGCTTCACTAGATGGCTTGGCCTGCAGGTTCTCACTTTTCTCTAAATGTAATGAATCAAATTCGAGAGCCTGTTTCCATACATCTTTTTCCTCAAGTGCTAACACCCAATCTGCTAGTTCTTCACCATTCATATCATCCATATTCATGAAATATTCATCCAAAGGGTTCCCAACAGACAGGAAAACATCATCTTTTTTTGGTAGCACATTCACAACATCAATCAGAGAGAGCAGTTGGCAAACTCACTGGGTTTCCTCATAGATTTTTGAATGTTGAAAGTGATTTCTTCATTGTTAAGCCTCATCTTCGGTTCACCAGTCTCACAATCAAGAAGAGCTCTGACTGTGGCCAAAAATGGCCTTCCCAAGATTATGGGAATTCCTCATCTACCTTGCAGTCTAATATCACAAAATCAGCAGGAAATACAAACTTTCCCACTTGCACCAAGACATCATCTAGAATACCCGACGGTCTCTTTACCGTCCTATCAGCAAGTTGCAACAGCATGGATGTGGGCCTGGCTCTACCAATTCCCAGTCTTTTATATATGGCCAGCGGCATCAAATTAATGCTGGCCCCCAAGTCACATAGAGCTTTGGTGAAAGTCAAGTTGCCTATGGTACAAGGAATTGTAAAACTCCCTGGGTCAGACAACTTTTCAGCAATAGGATGTGTTACCACCGCACTACAAGTCTGAGTAAGGGTGACAGTAGCTAGATCTTGGAAGTCAACTTTTCTGGACATCAATTCCTTCATCATTTTAGCATACCCAGGCATTTCTTTCAATGCATCAATCAATGGAATATTTACCTGTATCTGCTTGAGCATGTCCAAAAACTTCTTGTACTGTTCATCCTTTTGGTATTTAGCCAGCCTTTGAGGGAATGAAGCTGGTGGTCTGTTTTGTCCAGTANTCATCTCCACTTCTTTTTCAGTCTCAATCTGTGCACTGGGTTCTTCTTCACTAGGTTGCACTTTTGCCTTGGTCAAAATTGTTGAATCATCAAGTTCAACCTACATGGGTACCAATGTTTCAGTCTGCCTGTTTTCATGAGCCCTTTCCAGATCCACATATAATTCTCTACCACTGCGAAGAGTCACTGCCATCAGCTGCCTTGGAACCTAGTCAATAGGATTTACCTGAGTATCTGCAGGTAAAGTTCCAGGAGGCCGATTGTTTACTGCCATAGATATCTGCCCCAACTGTACTTCAATATTTTTAATAGCTGCATCATGAACATCTACTCTCTCACTGATTTTTGCATTTGACCCAATTACCTGTTGCATCATCGCTTCTAACCTGGCAAACCCATCTTCTTGCCTTCCCCCTTGTTGTTGCTGAGGATGGTAGTAAGATTGTTGCTGGTTCTGATGATAATAACCCTGTGGCCTCTGAAACTGTGCTACATTATCTTGCGGTCCCCTGACACCCATATTTCCACTGTTTTGCTATTGGTGAGGTGGCCTATATGGTTGGATTTGCTGGCCCCAATTCTGCCCCCCTTGTCTCTGGCTTCCATAATTCATACTTTCTGGGTAAGGAGGGTGATGGATTTCTATATTCCAATGATTCCAAGTGGTTGACTAATGCAAGATGTGCGCAAGCCCCCATTGGTTGTGTCAACGATATGCACCTGCTGTTTTTGTCCCGATTCTTTCACCCTCTTTGTAAGTATACTCATTTGCGTTATCAAGGTGGCCACGTTCTTTGCAATGGTGTTAGATGGATCAAATGGCACTGAATGAACTACAGGAGTAATTGGTGAATTCCTTGTTGTCCATCCTGAATTTTGTGCCATTTTATCAAGTAAGATTTGACTCACTCTCCAAGATTTGCTCAGGAATGCTCCACCAGCTGAAGCATCAACATTTGCTTTCACAGTATCAGACAAAACCATGTAAAAATGCTGCCCCAATATTTGCTCAGGAATTCCATGATGTGGACAGATAACCAACATGCTCTTAAATANCTTATGTTTTATTGATTTTCAAAAGCAAAGATTTAAAAACTTACTGTTTTACTTTACTACTTTCCATATTTTTCACTTACTTTTATTTTTAAAGTCAAAGTTTGGAAATTTGAAAACTTATGTTAGATTCTGTTATAGCTGAGACCACGAAAAGAGGGCTGACTTACTCTAATTGTTGCTACAATTATTGTTTTGTTTATTTTAGAAATTTTCCTTCTTGCTTTATTATATATTGTTTACATGTTATATATTTAATGCCCCGCCGTAGCCTCCTCACTACTTCGTCAAGGTTCGGCTCGGCACTTACTCAGTACATGGGGTCGGTTGTACTGCTACTACACTCTGCACTCTTTTGTGCAAATCCAGGTACCGGTCAGAACTAGGAGATTTTAGTAGTTGTCATCATATACTCGGAGACACGAGGTAGATCTGCTGGTGTCCGTAGATTCCTAGAGTCTTCTCTTAGTTTTATAGACATTGTTTTATTACATTCAAAACATATACATAATTCTTTCGGCCCATTATTTGTAATATTCTTAGTGGTTCGTGAATTGTGACACCAGACCCTGGGGTAGTCTCATAGTTATATATTTAGTTCGTGGTTCGGCTTAATTATTGATTATTATTATTCATGAAGTTATTCGTTGGAAACGATTGGATTTAGTTTATTTTAAATTGTCTTATCGCGTTTAGGTAAATGTTCGAAAGGAAATGGTTAAATAAATTTCTAACATTGGCTTGCCTAGCAAGTATTGTGTTAGGCGCCATCACGATCCCGAGGGTTGGGAATTTGGGCCGTGACACTTTCGAGCCCGTTCCACAACACACGAAGTCTTTCTTTTGTATTTACTTTATGTCTACTTTATTTTAGACAATAGCATAGTATTTTTTATATTCTACTAGTAGCTCATACACTTGTGACACAAGGTCTTGAAATTTTGCTAGTAGACACTTGATGATTTTGAGTATTTATTTCACCCCACTTGTTCTCGTAATTGTTTACACTTTTTAAACTAAATTGCTCACCTCTTACTTATTAAATAATTAAAAATCAACTATTTCTAAAGTGTTAAAAGAATAAACACATGGCTAGTTCACCGTTGGCTTGCCTAACAGCGATGTTGGCAGTCATCACGACCTATAGAAAAATTGTATCGTGACAGATATCACACCCCAACTTATTCTATAAATTTTACAAGATAATATTAAATAAAATACAAATAATATCTATCAATCTACCTATATTACACTTTATGTGTAAAAAAATATTTTCAAGTTTATAATAAAGCATAATATTCTTTTCAAACTAACATAGGAGTAATTATTAACCCAAAGATTTGACTTGTGAAGAGGAGTCAGTAGCTATTCTACACCGGAAGGTTCGTCAGTTGAGATCAAAGAGTTACCCTTCAGTTCGAGTGCAGTGGAAGTGTCAGCCTGTTGAGGCATCTACTTGGGAGTCCGAGTCGGACATGCAGAGTAGATATCCCCACTTGTTTGCTAGTTCAGGTAATTTTTTATGTCCGCTCTAGGACGAACGTTTCTTTTAGAGGTGGAGATTGTGGTGACCCAAAGGGATCATCTTATAAATTAAGACTCCATTCCAGGCTCAATTGTCTTAAAAAGATTTATTTTATTTACCTCAATTTGCGTGCGCGGTCCGGGCGTGAAACCGGAAAGCTTTTATGTGAGAATATGAGAAAAAGAAATTTTTAGAGTTAAAATTTGGTTTTAGTTGACTTTTGTCAATATTTTGAGTAAACAGACCCGAATCTGTGTTCTGACGACCCCGGGAAGTCCGCAATAAAATATAAAATCTGAGGTCCCTAGCCTTAGAAAATAATTTTTGAAGAAAATTGTTCAGTTGGTTATTACATAAATAAAGAAATGAAATAATATGTGAAATTATTGGTATCAGACCCGTTTTTTGGTTTCGGAGCCCGGAACAAATTTTTTATGATATTTAAGTCCTATCTATGAAATTTGATGAGAATCGGACGTCCGGTTGAAAAGTTAGGAATTTGAGTGTTCTTGAGGAAATCTTAAGTTTTGATGCTAAATTTTTGGTTTTTGATGCTATTTTGAGGATTTGATCGCACGAGCAACTCCGTATGATACTTTTAGACTTGCGTGCATATTTGGTTTGGAGTCCCGAGGGATCGAGTAAGTTTCGGGTAGGCTACGGAGTGCCTAAACTTAGAAAAATACCCAACAACTGAAATCTGGTATTGCAGGCCTCTGATCTCGCATTTGCGAGATTGGGCTTCGCATTTGTGAAGTCCTAGACCAGCCCCAGATCTTGCAAATGTGAGATTTAGGGTCGCAATTGCGAGATTTAGGGTCTCAATTGTGAAATTCCACCTTGTCGCAAATGCGACATTTTTATCGCATTTGCGAAAAACCCCAAAAATTCCAGGGCCCGCAAATGCGAACTCCAGTTCGCAAATGCGAGACCCGCAACCTGTTATGTCATATTTTTGACGGGTTTTTCAATTCTTTTTCAGTTCTCTCAAACCCTAAACCTCCATAGGTGATTTTCCAAAGCCCCAAACTTCTTCACATCATTGGTAAGTGATCTCTAACTAATTTCTTTCATTCCTTAACAACTTTTAACAAGATTTCAACCAATAATCTAGAGTTTTTATGGTAAAAATTTGGATTTTTGGGTAGAACTTAGGAATTTCAAAATTTAGGGATTTAGACCTCGAATTGAGGTCGGATTCCAAAACCAATTGCATATCCGGGCTCGGGGGAGATTGGGTAAACAGGTTTTGGTCCGAATCTCGAGTTTAGACCAAGCGCGCCGGGGGATCGATTTTTGTATTTTGATAAGAAAACATAGGAAAACCATAGAGTTTTATTAAAGTTGGTTCCTTTAAGAAATAATTGATGATATTGAACCAATTGTGATTAGATTCGAGCGGGATAGAGGCAAATTCTAAAGGAAAGGTCGTGCTAGAGCAGTGGTTACTTGTGAGATTGAGGTAAGTGCTTGGTATAACCTTGACTTGAGGGAATAGGAATCCCACTTAATTGCTATGTGAATTTGCATGTGCATGATGTATAGGTGAGGTGACAAGTATCTATACACCACAAATTTGGTTGTTGAACATGATCCCTTTTCCCGTTTTCAATTTATGTGATTCATGGCTTAATTGTTTTATGCTCATTGATGTCTCCATGATTAGTTTGTTTCGTTAACTTGTTGTTACGTATTGTTTCAAGTATTTTGAAGTGTTGGTTGTTCCCTTGGTTTCATTGTGATACATAAAAAGGATGAGCTGGTTGACAATGTTTGATTATGTATATTCTGGTTGGTCTCATTGTTAAATAATAATTGATGAAGTTTAAAAGTTGTACAGAATTCTATTTACAATTGTTGATATAAAATTATTATGAAGGGCTTTGGCCTGAATTGTAAAAAATTTCATAAATAAAGTGATATTATATGTCTGGTGGGAGCGGGTTGCACGCTGCAACAAGGAGTGATAAGGGTAGATAGGTGGGATCGGGTTGCACGCTGCAATAGGAGCAATAAGGGTGATATATATAGGGATGAGCAATAAGGGTGGACAGGTGGGAGCAAGTTGCACGCGGCAACAAGGAGCCATAAGTGAAGACAGTTATGTTTTATTCATTTTCAAAAGCAAAGATTTGAAAACTTACTGTTTTACTTTACTACTTTCCATATTTTTCACTTTTATTTTTAAATTCAAAGTTTGGAAATTTGAAAACTTATGTGAGATTTGGTTATAGCTGAGACATGGAAAAGATGGCTGAGTTATTCTAATTGTTGCTACAATTATTGTTTTGTCTATTTTAGAATTTTTCCTTCTTGCTTTATTATATATTGTTTACATGTTATATAGTAAATGCCCCGCCGTAGCCTCATCACTACTTCGTCGAGGTTCGGCTCGGCACTTACTCAGTACATGGGGTCGGTTGTACTGCTACTACATTCTGCACTCTTTTGTGCAAATCCAGGTACCGGCCAGAGCTAGGAAATTTTAGTAGTTGTCATCATATACTCGGAGACACGAGGTAGATATGCTGGTGTCCGTAGATTCCGGGAGTCTTCTCTTAGTTTTATAGACATTATTTTATTACATTCAAAACAGATACTTAATTCTTTCGGCCCATTATTTGTAATATTCTTAGTGGTTCGTGAATTACGACACCAGACCCTGGGGTAGTCTCATAGTTATATATTTAGTTCGTGGTTCGGCTTAATTATTGATTATTATTATTCATGAAGTTATTCGTTGGAAACGATTGGATTTAGTTTATTTTAAATTGTCTTATTGCGTTTAAGTAAATGTTCGAAAGGAAATGGTTAAGTAAATTTCTAACATTGGATTGCCTAGCAAGTATTGTGTTAGGCGCCATCACGATCCCGAGGGTTGGAAATTTGGGTCGTGACACTTTCGAGCCCGTTCCACAACACACGAAGTCTTTCTTTTGTATTTACTTTATGTCTACTTTATTTTAGACAATAGCATAGTATTTTGTATATTCTACTAGTAGCTCATACACTTGTGACACCAGGTCTTGAAATTTTTCTAGTAGACACTTGATGATTTTGAGTATTTATTTCACCCAACTTGTTCTCATAATTGTTTACACTTTTTAAACTAAATTGCTCACCTCTTACTTATTTAATAATTAAAAATCAACTATTTCTAAAATGTTAAAAGAATAAACACATGGATAGTTCACCGTTGGTTTACCTAACAGCGATGTTGGAAGTCATCACGACCTATGGAAAAATTGGGTCGTGACAGATATCACACCCCAATTTATTCTATAAATTTTACAAGATAATATTAAATAAAATACAAATAATATCTATCAATCTACCTTTATTACACTTTATGTGTAAAAAAATATTTTCAAGTTTATAATAAAGCATAATATTCTTTTCAAACTAACATAGGAGTAATTATTAACCCAAATTCATCAAAAAAGTTACTCACTTCACCAAAAATAAAAAGTATGAAGGGAAAATATTTGAAATATAAAAGCTCAGGAAACAAGTGACAGTACAAGTATGATAACCTAAAAAAACAAAAAAGGAAGAAAATATTTAAGAATCACGGAAATGAATAGGGAGATGAAAAGGAAATAATTACTATTTATATCTATATTATATTAAAAGTGGGAAGCCCTTAAATTAAAAGTTAAATACGAAAATTCCCATCTTATTTTTACTAAATATTCTACTTAATTAAATAAAACAACTAAAGCCTAAAAAACCTAAATACCCCTGCATAACCGTCACAACCATTAAGAAAAGTTGTACCCAATATGTTAATGTAGATCCATCGACTAGTTTTGTTCTTATAAATACTCCAGTATCATTATTTTCATAATCTCATCACTATGTGTAGATGCAATATCTAAACGATTGTGTCACACTTTTTTTCTACTCCGAAAGATATGAGTTATGGATTGTGGGTTAAAGAGTTTTTCTAATTAAAGTGATAATTTCGAGAAGGATTATTTTATTTACAGAGTCACCATATGGAATTGATTTTTCGGTGTTTCAAGTCACCTTTTATTGAATCCCTAATCAAAGGAAGGTTTGAATCTATTTTTATCGGTCCGCGAAAATAAAGTTCGGGTAAGGAATTTTGTTGACCGGGGAGAAGGTGTAAGGCATTCCTCGAGTCCCGTGATTCTAGCACGGTCACTTTATTGACTTAAACTTGACTTGAATTATTTTTGGACAAATTGTGATTTATAAATTTTTCATGTTTTTTTTTCTATATCCGCTTTTATGGCTTGATTTTTTAGAATTAATTAAAAAAAATACTTGAGCAATATTACGTTGTCATAACCACAATACACAAGTGAATGCGTGATCGAGATAAGATTTATTAATTTTGTCATAACGGCACTACGCAAGCGAATCCGACGTCATAACAAAGAGTTATTTAGTACGTCATTAAGTGTCAACTACTGTGCTACGCAAGCGAATCTGCGCTTATAGCAAGGGATTAATTAAATTAGAAATTAATTAAAGCTATTGAGCACGGTATGCGATTATTGAATTAATTTAATAAATATTAAACATCACGCTACGCAAATAAGACCATGTTGTTAAAGTGCGCGTACCAATTAACTAGCGTTTTAAATAATATATATATATATATATATATATATATATATATATATATATATATATATATAATTGAAAAGAAGTTCACTTTATTGGATCTTGTTAGAAGAAAACTGATTTTTAATCAATTGAGCCAGGTAACGGTTATCTGAAAAATGGGCCAGCTGAAATACTCAAATGTTATTACACGATATATGGCCTTTATTAGCCAATGAACTGATGAGGTTTATTTGGCCCAATTATTTCTTTTTATGTTGATTTTTAGTAACACAAAACCAATTATTTTGAGGCATGCACATGGGTAAGCTAATAAACAATGATTCATATTTCTAAAATTTTAATAGATAACTAATACTTACTATTAAACTAAAGAATAACTGTTACAACCCATGTTCACGTACGTTGGCTCATGCCATAAGTTAATCGACGTAAACACGAGAAGTGATTATCTTTGAGATGATAAGAAGTTAATCCTATTGATCTTAAATGATACAAGAGTGTATAAGAGTGATTAACACGTATTAGAAGTTAAACGAATCAAGGATGTTGTAACTCATATTTTTGGGTAAACCTAGGGGTGCTTGATATTCTCAAGAGGTCGTATTTAAGTTATTTGAATCATATAATATCCGTATCATAGTCTTGAGGTCAAATGAGTTATGAAATAAAAGTCGACAAGAGTTGTCGCAACTTAGGTTCATAGTTTTACTTAATCTTTAGGTCAAATGTTATTAAGCTTTTCTCTCAATTTACTTGGAATTACAGGGTGATCTACTCACCAAATTGAATATCTATGAGTTTTGTTTTCAACGCATTAAATCACTTATCAATACGACATTGGAGTAGAGAGATATAGATATTTTTGCGAGACTGCACAAGCTGCTAGGTGATAAGTAGGTGGGTCACCTACTTGGTTAAATGATAGCCAAGAAAGAGGGTCGGGTCATCCAAAGAGCCCATTAAAAGTCTTATCTCCTGCAATATATCCCTCATTATATTTCATAAATAACTAGACCTAGACCCCTGCAAACTTCCTCCCAAAAATTATGCTCAAACCCTAATTGATTTTCCCTCTCTTTCAAGTTCAAATTGGAGATAAACCCTAGAGTTTGAAGAACCAAGATAAGGGCTGAGTTATCCAGAAAGTAAGGTGAGTTTACTTCTCTCATTCATCCATTTTTTTTGCTGTAAATTCATGGTAATTCGTTTATATTTGTACGAACTCAGGGTACGGTGATCGGAAGCCGTGAGTTCGACTTATTCACTTGTAGCAGACTGTTTTACGGATTGTTTTGTGTTGATAATGGGCTGCGTGTTTTACTACTATATTGTGGAGTTTTGGAGGAGGAAGGGTGTGGAGAAACACCATATAGATGTAGGATGGTGGGCTGGTCATTCGTCATAATATTTCCTGGTCGTTTGACACGACTACGGTGGTCGTCTTATGTATGAAGTTATTAGGTTGTGTGTGGACTATTTTGGGAGGCTCAATTTGATTATTATTGATGTTGTTTGGTCGGTTTGGTAATTTTTTTGACTTGTGTGAAGTCAAATATATAGGGGAGGTGCTGTCCGTTTCATCGTAAAATAGGTTGTTGTCGATACACAATAGTTACGACAATTAAATGATAACGATAGTGTCGTTTCTCTTCTTGTAGACTAAGGAGTCGTGCCAATTGCATAGCTAGAGATTGGGGCAGTATATAAAAGGTATGTGAGGCTATCCCTTTCCTTCTTTTGCACGACTCCGATTGTACATAATGCAATGAACGAGCTTCCAAAGATACTCTACTCTTAGAAGCTAGCAGTACTTACATTGTTTCCCTTATTATGGAACAATTGATGTTGAGGTTGCTCCTCTTATTGTTATGTTATCAATGTTGTTGGTACTTCCCGATTCTTATAATATTCTTGCTGAATAGTTAATCCTAATAATGTGTACGGAGAATATCGACCTTATGTCACTTTGAAATGTTCAGAACATGATTCCAATGAGTCCTACATGCATTATATATATGTATCTATTTTACTCTACCGAGCCGCACTATAGTCGGTCGGGTATGGCACCTATTGTGCAAACACTGATCAGTTGGGTTTACCGAGTCCTCTTTGAGGCCGGGTATGATATGATGATGATGATTCTCACAGAGGCGGATGTTGATATGATGATGATGATGCCCACAGAGGCAGATGTTTTTAAAAGATTATATATATATATATATATATATATATGTATCATGCATTTCATGTTACTGTCTCTTAAAAGCACTCATATGTTACAGGTTGTATCTTCTCTACCTCTCTTTATAGTATTGTTCATATTTTTATTGACCTTCCTTACATACTCAGTACATTATTCGTACTGACGTCCTTTTTATTTGTGGATGCTGTATGTCGTGTTGCGGTCCTGATAGACAGGTAGACGCAGTTCCCCCACCATAGTAGGTTTTCCAGTTCAGTAGTTATAGGCGAGATCCCTTCTCCGGACTTGCCGTGGTCTTGGTATGCATTTTTGTTATAGATATTATGGGTATGTCAGGACCCTGTTCCGACTATGTTGCATTACTTATGCTCCTTTAGAAGCTCATAGACAGGTGTCAGCTGATGTATAGTTTGGTATGCCTTGTCGGATGATTTTTGTTGTATAGTCTTTCATGGAAGCGTGGTAGCTCCTAAATTATATGTAGTTTCTTGGCAGTCTTGTTATCCCATGTTATCCATGTTCATTCCATTATCTATCATTATTTTGTGTTCATAATCTATATCAACCACTTATATTGATCTCATCGGCCCTTAAACATAATAAGAAGATTAGATAAAATGTACGTTGGCGCTTGGCAAGTATGGCCCGGGTACTAGTCATGATCCTCCAGTTTGGGCCGTGACAAACTTGGTTTCAGAGCAAGTTTATCCTAGGGGTTGTCTATGAGCCGTGTCTAGTAGAGTCTTGATTATGGATGTGTAGCGCGCCACATTTATAATCAGGAGACTACGTGACATCTAGGGTTGTTACCTTCTTCCTAAATCTAGATTTTGCGTAGAGTTGAGTCTTTAGTGTTGTATCTAATATTAACCTTGTTTTCTTTCAGCGATGCCTTCGACTAGGAAGTAATCAATTAGTAGATAACTTGATATAGTTGTGGGAGAGGGTACCAGTCAGGTGACTCAAGCCAGAGTAGGCCAAAGTGAGGCTCAGAGTGAGATGTCGTCTCATACCTCATATACTCCATCTCATCCAGAAGATATTAGGAGGAACCCAACACCACCAATTCCTCTGTCTGGCCCTACAGAGCAGGATATGCAGAGTGCGGTGCAGTTGTTGACTAGCTTGGTAGTTGCTCAGGCTCAGAGGCAGAATACCGGTGCTGTTGATAAACCGTATAGTACGAGAGTTCGTGATTTTATTAATCTAGACCCTCCAGTGTTTACCGGATCAGACCCCAAGGAGGACCCACAAACTTTTATTGACCAGGTTCATCGTACACTACGGGTTATGCATGCTACAGATACAGAGGCAGTAAAGTTGACTTCAGATCAGTTACGGGATTTAACGATTTTCTGGTATGATAGTTGGAAGAGATCCATGGGTATGAATGCCCCTCTAGCTGTGTGGAAGGAATTTTCTAAGGCCTTTCTTCGTCACTATTTGCCCGTTGAGATACGACGAGCTAGAGCTCATAAGTTCTTGAACCTTAGACAAGGTAATATGAGTGTGCAAGGGTATAGCATGCAGTTTGATTTTTTAGCAAGGTATGCTCCTCATATGGTTGCCGAGATGAGTGATAGGGTGCATATGTTTGTGAACGGGTTGGGACCACATCTGATAAATGAGTGCACGACAGCCTCCTTGGTAGAGGGCATGGATATTTACCGTATTCAGGCTTATGCTCAGACCCTAGAGGATAGTAAGCACCAGAAAAGGGCAGACAGGGAGCAGGATAGGGGCCAACATAAGAGGGCGAGGTTTGTAGGGTGTTCTCATGACTTCAGAGGTAGTGTTAGGCCCCAGTTTTCGAGGAGTTCGGCGCCACCTGTAGCTAGTGCTCCTCCACAGTTTTAGAGGCCTCGGTATGATCGATTTACCTATTCTGGTCCAGGTCAGAGTTCGCGGGCATCAGGCTCATAATATCATAGGGATACTAGTAAGACGATACTCCCAACACCCCGTTGTTATCAGTGTGGCAAGGCCCACTTTGGACTGTGCCGTCGAGGTTTTGATGCGTGCTACTCTTGCAGACAACCTGGCCACATGAAACGGCATTATCCTAATAGAGAATATGGTGGTATGGCTTAGCCAACTGGATCTTTGTCTGGTTCTTCCTCATCAGTTCTACCTCCAGCATGGGGTTTTCAGCAGTCGACAGGTCGTGGTAGAGGTAGAGGTGCAGTGCCGAGTTCGAGTGGTGCTCAAAATAAAAACTACGCTCTAGTAGGTCGACATGATCTTGAGTCGTCTCAAGATGTTGTTATAGGTATATTGTCTATGTTTTCTATGATGTATATGTGTTGATTGATCCGGGATCTACATTATCATATGTTACACCTTTTGTGGCTAATAAGTTTGGCGTTGAACCTGAATTGATAAGTAAACCACTTGCGATATCTACTCCGATAGGAGATTCTGTGATTGCTAGAAGGGTATATAAAGGTTGCACAGTGATGATTTGTAGTCGTCAAACCTTGGTGAATTCATTTGAATTAGAAATGGTTGATTTCGACGTGATAATGGGAATGGACTGGTTGGCCTCATGCTCTTCAAATGTTGATTGTCGTACGAAGATGGTTAGGTTTCAATTTCCTAATGAACCCATCATCGAATGGAAATGGAACATTGGTACTCCGAAATGTAGGTTTATTTCCTATCTTAGTCAAGGAAGATGATCTCAAAAGGGTACATTTATCATCTCGTTCGTGTTAGGGATGCGGAGACAAAGCCCCATACTCTACAATCAATCCCCGTGGTCAATGAATTTCCAGATGTTTTCCCAGATGAACTTCCAGGCCTTCCACCTGAAAGGGAGATTGAGTTTAGCATTGATGTATTGCCTGACACTCAACCTATATCTATTCCTCCATATAGGATGGCCCGACAGAGTTGCACGAGTTGAAGGCGCAATTGAAAGACTTTCTTGATAATGGCTTCATTAGGCCTAGCACTTCACCTTGGGGTGCGCCAGTCCTATTCGTGCGGAAGAAAGACGGGTCGTTACAGATGTGTATCGACTATCGACATTTGAATAAATTTACTATAAAGAACAAGTATCCACTTCCAAGGATTGACGACCTGTTTGACCAACTCCAGGGTGCCAAGTATTTCTCCAAGATTGACTTACGTTCAGGGTATCATCAAGTGAGGGTTAAGGAGAAGGATATTCCAAAGACGGCCTTCCTGACAAGATATGGGCACTTTGAGTTCTTGGTGATGTCGTATGGGATAACAAATGCCCCAGCAACTTTTATGGATCTCATGAATATTGTATTCTGGCCCTATCTTGATGTGTTTGTGATTGTATTCATTGATGACATTTTGGTGTATTCTCATTCGGAGGCGGAACCTGCGGGCCACTTGCGGATAATACTACAGACGCTTCAGTATCGTATGTTATATGCTAAGCTCTCCAAATGTGAATTTTGGCTAAACTTAGTAGTATTCCTTGGCCATGTGATATCTGACGAGGGTATTAGTGTCGACACTTAAAGGATCGATGCAGTAAAGAATTGGCCGAGACCTACAACACCATCAGAAGTTCGCAGCTTCCTGGGGCTAGCAGGATATTATAGGCGATTTGTAGAAGGGTTTTCCTCTATATTATCACCATCGACTAGGTTAAGATAGAAAGCTACTAAGTTCCAGCGGTTTGATGCTTGTGAAATTTTTTTTCAGGAGTTAAAGAATCGATTGACATTTGTGCCAGTGCTCACTCTCCCAGAAGGAATAGAAGGTTATGTGGTATATTGTGATGCCTCAGGTA